>VMDO01003979.1:0-133085 GCA_007922755.1 Pedetes capensis | reverse complement strand
GGTTAGTACCTGGATGGGAGACCGCCTGGGAACACCAGAAGCTGTAGGCTTGGGAGAAGGACCTGGCAACCCCCTCCCAAAAATCAATCTGCCATTGAAAACCCTATGAACGGCAGAGAAGCACTGATAATAGTGTTTCCCCTGTTGTACAGAGGGTTGCTATGAGTCGGATACCGACTCGATGGCACCTAACAACAACTAACAACAATGAGTCTGATACCGACTCGATGGCACCTAACAACAACAACAATATCATATTTTAAATGGCAAATTATGCTATCATTTAATACACACGCTGTTGGTGAGTAGGTGTTTTTCTTCCTTTCCTTCTTCCTTCCCATTTCTTGTCTTCCAACTTCCTTTCTTCCAGCTGCTTCTTGACTTTTTTTTTTTTTTTTTACTTTTTGAGACAGGGTCTTGCTAAGTTATGCAGACTGTCTCTGGTCTCGAACATGTGATCCTCCTGCCTCCACCTTCGGTGTTGCTATATTTTGGCTTTTTAGTACCAAGTTTCTGGAAGTGGGAATACTGTGTCAAAGCAGATCAAGCTTTTTATGGTTCTTTATGTGTATTGCTAAATTATTTCCCAAAATATCTGTAGCAATTCATATCACCCAAACCAACAGATGAATGTACCAAATCTTACAAGTCTTTTCTAACAGTTTGAATTGCCAGAAAAGCCTCATTGTTATTTTTTAGGTATAGCTTTTATTTTAGCATGGTTCATAAGTTTAAGTCTTTTTGTTTACTTACCATGCTTCCTCTTATTAAAATCAGTTATCTGCTGGAATGTTTATATTTTTCTTACCAATTTGTATAAATTCTTTAAATAATAAAGAATTTGCAGGCTGGGCATGGTGGCGCACGCCTGTAATCCCAGCGGCTCGGGAGGCAGAGGCGGGAGGATCGCAAATTTGAGACCAGAGGCAGTCTGCGTAACTTAGCGAGACCCTGTCTCAAAAAGTAAAAAAAATGGGCTGAGGTGCAGCTCAGTGGTCCAGCACTTGCAGAGCACTTGCGAGGCCCTGGGTTCAACCTCTAGTACCGCACAAAAAAAAAAAAAAAAAAAAAGAATTTGCCATTCTAAACTTGCCATGTACAGATTCCAAAGACTCTTGTATGCCTTTCTACTTTGGCTAAGGAAGATAATTCTTGGAGATGAAAAGATTCTTAACAAATTTATTGACTTCCTGTTTTGTGATTTAGTCTTCTAACATTAATAAAGTTTTATTGCATTTAGATATTTGATTAATATGCAACTTTTCCTACAAATTGAAATCATATTCAGTTTTCTTTACCTTATTGTAGCATGTGATGTAAATAGAAATGGATTTTCTACTCCAGTCACTCACCACTAACTACCCATGTCCCTTTTCTTCCTGTTCATTTATGAGGCCACCCTAATGATATATTAAATTCTTGAAACCAAGAAGCTCTCCCAATCCAGTGCTCCACATGTATTTATTGTTGCTATGGAATATGCTCTAATATAGGGCAGTGAAGACTCTTCTTTCAAGAACATCCTTTGATATCTTTGCCCTGGAAAAGGACATCATGTTTGGGAGAGTGGGGGTCAATGAAAAAAAGGAAAACCCTCCACTAGATGGACTGACACAGTGTCTGCAACAATGGGCTTAAATATAAATAAGATGGTGTGCCTGGCACAGAATGGGGAAGTGTTTCGTTCTGCTGTACATAGGGTCACTAGGAGTTGGACCCAACTTGACAGCCCCTATCCACAAGTTTCTTTTAAATGGAATTCAAAATCATGCCATCAGATTTAAAAGCTTCTTTCTTCTCTTTGGAATAAGGTGGTAAATGATGACTTGTTGTTGTTGTTGTTGTTGTTAGGTGCCCTGGAGTCGGTATCCAACTCATAGCGACCCTCATAGGGTTTTCAATGGCTGACTGTTTCGGGATTGCCTTGGGAGTAGATTGCCAGGCCCTTCTCCCATTTTTGCAGGTGCTGGGGATTGAACTCAGGACCTCAGAGAGTGCAGCGCAGCGCTCTATCAACTGAGCTAAATCCCAGCCCAAATGATGACTAGGATACATATTTTAACAAGAGATATCCTGAGTCATTCTGGAATATATGAATTTTTCTTTAGAACAGCCTGAATCATATGTCAACTGAGAGGCCAACACAGATTATAACAAAGGAATCAGATCCATCTCAGGGAGAAATGTGAAGAGTCAAGTCCCAGGAGAGTGCATTACCCTTGAAATATGGAAAGAGGATTAAGGAATCTACAACCAAAGAGCAAGAATAAATAGAAAGCAGACTCTGCATGATGCTTTGTGCTTCCTCCAGGTGCTCATGCAGTCCCACTCGATTTCCTTTGGTATTGGCAGCATCATCTTGGGCCTGGCTATGCATTTTATACATAAGAAACAGCTTTTATAAACCTGTGAAAACTTTTCACATCAATGAAATCCACGCATGTCCTAGATTTCCAGGGTTTGACCTATTCTGTAGGAATCTTACACAGACTGAAGTGAGGTTTTCATTGCAGTTCCCTTATTACTTTTCTGTTTTATTTTGTTTCATTTGTTGAGATAAAGTCTCACTATATATCCCAGGCTGGCCTTGAACTTGGAATCCTCCTACTTCCATCTCCCAAGTGGTGGGATTACGGGTATATGTCACTATACCCAGCTCATCATATATATTTTGAATATACTAAAGAAACATTTACCTTTTGATATTATTGATGCTATTTATATTGTTTTGAAGTGTTCCCTCTTTTGGAATCAACTGTGAGGTGATAATATTTGCCTTTACCTTTTTTCTAACTTGAAATATGCTTTTAAAAATAAAATCAGAAAGATGTGATGCTCTCTTACCTACCAACATTATGTTCTAGGAATAAAATATTTTCAACAAAATATTCAAGTATCTTTTATTTCCTGATATTTAAATCAAGATGTTGTTGTTAGGTGCCATCAAGTCGGTATCCGACTCATAGCGACCCTCTGTACAACAGGGGAAACACTATTGTCAGTGCTTCTCTGCTATTCATAGGGTTTTCAATGGCAGATTGATTTTTGGGAGGGGGTTGCCAGGTCCTTCTCCCAAGCCTACAGCTTCTGGTGTTCTCAGGTGGTCTCCCATCCAGGTACTAACCAGGCCCGACCCTGCTTAGCTTCCGAGATCTGACGGGATCGGATGCCACAGGGCTACAGCTGCAGGCTAAATCAAGATAGGTAAACAGAAAAAACATGACAGATAAGTCCCTACAAATATATCTTTACTCAAGGGTTGCTGAGTTAAAATATATTTTATTTATGCTTTCTGAATTTCCAGAGCTCTTTATTTTCATTATAAACTTTTTATAAATGAATCTCCAAGAGTAAATATTTAAAAGAACAAGTGACCTAAAGAATCAACTCCTTTATAGTACCATATTCCAATGTTAATTCTTAATACCAGTGTGTTTGGAAACTCCAATGCTATCTGTACAAGTGCTTCACAGCTCTTCATCTTTGGGGAACAGCTAAAGTAGACAATTATATTTTATCTGTCTATCGCAGTCCTTTGTAGGAACTTCTCCTTCGCCTAGTTGTTGCCATGAGATCTAAATGGTATCAGCCATCATTTAATGTAATCCCGTGTCGTTGGCCACAGTAACTGTTTAAGAGGAGAGTCCCTGAAACAACAGAAGATATGAAGAATCCCAAAGTACTGATCATAGTACTTGATCCTGGAAAAGCCGAGTGTTACTGACACTCCCAGTTCTTTGCACTGATCCCTTGAGGTACCCATGTCTGCGTGCCGGTGATCCTAGCTTTGGAGGGCTTTGCATCTAAGAGCTCATATCTGTGACTATTCTGAGGCCTGTTCTGGGCTACTGAAGTCATTTGTCTTCACACATTACCTGCAAGCAAGTGCAGAGAGTCAAAAGCACCAGGAACCTATACTATTCCCCGTGTCCTTTAGCCAATGACTAATTGATGTGGGAGTTTAAAAGCCCAACAGCCTTGCCTTGTGTCTGGATAATCTCAGCATTATTTACATTTTACAGCTCCCTTGCAGAATCAGGTTGAGGCTAGAATTTCACCTAAAATCGTACCCTTGCTGGCCCTCTCTTCCCTTCGTTATCCTGCTCCTTATGTCTCCTTCACTGAGATGAGGTTACTGAGATGAATACCTGGAGTTGGGAGGTAGAAAGCTAATCAGGATATGAATCTGTACTTGCTGGTGTTTGGGAGCATGAAGCCGACCTACAGAAAGCAGCAGAAATAACCCTAGTGGTATTACAGGCACTGCCTCTGGCCGTCATTGAAGCTATATCCACTCCTATTCAGAAAACAGGGTTGATATAGTTAAATTGGGCTGGGATTTAGCTCAGTTGGTAGAGCACTGTGCTACAGTCTCTGAGGTCCTGAGTTCGGTTCCCAGCACCACAAAAATGGGAGAAGGACCTGGCAATCCACTCCCAAGGCAATCCTGAAACATCAGCCATTGAAGACCCTATGAGGGTCGCTGTGAGTCAGATACTGACTCGATGGCACCTAACAACAACAATAGTTAAATTAGCTTCTTGTCATTTGCATACCAGAAAAGCCTGATTAAAAAACAGCTGTCAAATGCTAAAGACCCTCTCCACTGGGTATCTAACAAACCAAACAAAACACAGTTACACATAACTTTGCACATAATTTCAGGGGTTCCCAGGTCTCCTCCTGGATTCTTTATGGTTTAGCCCCACCTATATTTAGCATCATATATACTCTAATGATTTTATGAGGATTAAGCAGGTATAGACTGCCTATTACTCCTCTTGGCAATACAGCTTGCCTTGTTGGGTAATCTCTCAGGATTTTTTGAGAAAAACAATGAGCAGAGCCTCTCCTGCCCCAAATAAACACAGTGACCAATAAGGAAATCACAACTGACCAAGTCAATAAATAAAAAAGTTTCTAAAAAAAAGTGTGCCATACAGAGTACATATACAAAAGTGCAAAAGTTCACACGAACAGAAAGTTCATGAAAACATGTGGGCAGAAGAGGGAGAGATGGTATCATTGGACTATTGTCACACTTTGGGCAACACAAGAGTGATAATAGTGTTTCTTCTCTTAGGAAGAAAATGTTTAGAGCATTGCAATATCAATAGAACAATGCTTATGTTCCACAACTTATCTACCTTATTTTATATGTTTTGTCAGTTCTTTAATATGTCCAAAGGGAAAAAAAATCACTCCTCTCCAGACAGTCAGAGAGCTCCTGTCTTCTCTCTGCCCTGTGCTTCTAGTGGCCTGTCCCTGCCTGACAATATATCAAAAAGATGAGGTGGCTGAACACCATCAGGTTAGTGGCAGAGCCATACACGTGGACCCCACTCGTTTTTACTAGTCCTGACCCAGTGTTCAGCTGTACCTCACATTCTTTTTTCTGAATCTTCTGAACCTTCCTTCTGTCAGCAAGGAACCCCAGGGGACATGGGATCCAGGCCAGCTGAGGGGAGCCCATGGGACATGAGCAAAATCATGGATAGGGCTAGAGGATTGCTGTATCTTTATAAATATAAGTCTCTTAATAAATTGAAGGGCTGGGATTTAGTTCAGTTGGTAGAGCGCCGCTCTGCAGTCTCTGAGGTCTCAAATTCGATTCCCAGCACCGCAAAAATGGGAGAAGGACGTGGTAACCCACTCCCAAGGCAATCCTGAAACAATCTGCCATTGAAAACGCTATGAGGGTCTCTATGAGTCAGACACAACTCCACGGCACCTAACAACAACAACAACAACAACAACAACAACAACAACAACAATAAATTGAAAGAAAAGAAGGAAAGATGGGAAAAAGGAAGGAAGAAAGGAATAAAGGAAGGATCCTTTCCTTTACCCTTATGTAAAATGTAAAGAGAGATAAAAAATGAAATGTTTTGTGAGATTTGTGAGGTCAGAGGGAAGAAAGGCTATTTTCAGTCAGGAAATCCAAAAGGTTTCGTGGTCTGCAATTCATGAGGTGAGGCTTGTGGAGAGCAGGCATCCAAACCCTTTCACAATCTTAACTGGAGGAGACCTGTTTATCAAAATCTTGCTGTACTGCCTCTATAATATGGATGTTAATGTGCTGACAAAATGTGAAACCTACTTTCTTGTCTTACGCAGGAGTAGCTCTTTTTTTTTTTTTTTTTGAGTTAGATCTAATTTTCATTATTTAAAAAGAAACCATGATAGGAAGACATCAGCTTATGGCACCAAGAGACTCAGAGAATAATCAACAGATAGTGGCAATGTTCTTCTCTCTCCAAAATAATATTATAAAATGCTCAGATCTCATCACCCTAGCTTTCCATCTGCTCATAAGATTCATTAGTTTCAGGCCTCTCATCTCTGATGGGCAATCCTGAAACACAGAGTATTCTTTCCACATTGCTCATCTGCCTTGGAGGGGAAGATGTGTTGATCCTTTTAGTGGTATCTTTCAGGGTAAGTATGATTGGTGTGGTGATTGTCTTGATGGATTGTTTGCAAAAGTGCTACAACCAATCATTCAGCAGCCTCTACCATGTGACTCCATGACTCTTTGATTGAGAAGTGGAGTCCAGAGCCCCTCTTCTTAACACTCAGCTGATCCTGTGGCTTGCTTTGACAAACAGAAGTGACACTGAGCTTGCTCTGGGCCCTAGCCATGAGAGACTGAACACTTTTGCCTTCCCTTGGAAATTCTGTTGAGGCACCATCTGATCAAAGGCCAGGTTTCCACTGCAACCAAATCCAGAAGCAGAGGTGGGCACAGTTGCTTAAGGGAACTCAGCTGAGGTAAACGTTAACTGTAGATGCACAGAAAACAACGAACAGCTGTTATTTTAATAAAGTAAATATGCGATTGCTTTGTTATATTATCGTCATTCTATTTCTCTTCAAAGACAGGTTTAAAGGGTGGTCCCCGTTTTTAGTAGCAACGTCAAATAGTTATTCAAGACAATTATTTCTCTCAGGAACATTGCAAGCATACCAAAATCCATTTGCTTCAGTGATGTGCAAATTATCTTTTTGTGATAGGTACACATACACTTCTTGTAATTCAATTGAGAACTATAGTTAAAAGTCACAATATTTTATTTCCACATTTTTTCTAAGAGTAAGATGACAACAACAACAAAACATTAAATGTAAGGTGAGTTTCAGAAGCTTTAGACCAAAAGGAAAAAAATTAATTGAGGGCCTCTGAGAACTCTTATCTTTCAAAATGCTATCTTAATACCATTTATACAGCATTGACCAAATCTGGTGGGGGTGCAACTGTCTGAAACATGGATAAAAAAAAGGAGTTTATTCTTCTTAATTCTTTTTTTTTTTTCCCTTTGGGACAGGTTGGTCTCCTACTTTCCTATTCCCCTGCCTCAGCTTCCTGAGTGCTGGGATTATAGGCATGGACCACCAAATCCAGCCTATTCTTTTGAATTTTTATACTTGATTTCTTTTATAAGTACTGTTTATAAGGTATTTTATTTTATCCTTTATAGACCATTTGCTACAGTTTGGATCTTGAATATCCCCCAAAGGACCATGTGTTAAAGACTTGGTTTCCAGGGTGGCACTGTGGGAGATGGTGGAACCTTTAACAGGTGGGGCTAGTAGGGGGTCATAGGTCATTGGGGGCATGTCCTTGAAGGGGATTGTGTGACCCCAGCCCTTCCTTGCTCTCTTTTGCTCCCTGGCTCATGATGCAGGAAGTAGTTTTGCTATGCCACATAGTCCTGCTAGGAGGTGCTGTCTCGTCACAGGCTCAGAGCAACAGAGTCATCAGTCATGGATTGGAACTCTCCAACTCTTGTTGTAGTTGTTAGGTGCCTTCAAGTTGGTCAGACTCATAGCGACCCTTATAGGGTTTTCAATGGCTGATTGTTTTGGGATTGCTTTAGGAATGGGCTGCCACGTCCTTCTTGCATTTTTGCAGTGTTGGAGATCGAACCTGGGTCCTCAGAGAGTACAGAGCAGCACTCTACCAACTGAACTAAACCCCACCCTCCAAAACTGTAAACTAAAGTAAATCTCTTCTCTTTATAAGTTAATCATCTCAAGTATTTCTTTATAGTGACAGAAAGCTGACTAACAGAATTTAAACATTATAACTTTAAGATGTAGATATTATTCCCCTCATCCACCCATTATGCACATAAGGAAAGCAAGAGTCAGAGAGATTCAGTCACTTAGCTCAATGGAAGAGGCAGGGCATGTTCCTATTACCATCCAACACCAAAACCCATGCTTTTTCCATGTCTTGGTGGTTTGGAACTTGATAGTATGTTTCATCTAAGGCCCTCAAAATGTTAATCACTTCTTGTACAACATCTGTTTTTAATCTGGCAATATTAAATGGAGAAATCATCATTTTACAGTGATAAGCCATTTAATTTAAAAAACAATATTACCTCTAGAGTCATTCTTTGTGTGTGTGTGTGTGTGTGTGTGTGTGGTACCAGGGGGTTGAACCCAAGATCTCACAAGTGCTTTGCAAGTGCTTTACCACTGAGCTGCACCTCAAGGCCCCCCCCCCTTTTTTTTTCCAGTACTGAGGGATTGAATGCAAGGCCTGGCACTTGTATACTTTGCAAGTGCTATATCACTGAGCTGTACTCTCAGCCCATTTTTTTACTTTTTATTTTGAGACAAGGTCCAACACAGACTGCCTCTGGTCTCGAACTTGCAATCCTCCTGCCTCCACCTCCCGAGTCACTGGGATTACAGGCATGAGCTACCCCACCTGCCCACACATTTTTTACCTTTTTAATTTGAAACTGGGCCTCACTAAGTTATGTCGGCTGCCTCTGTCCTCGAACTTGTGATTCTCCTGCTTTACCCTCCCGAGTGGCTGGGATTACGTGTGTGTGCCACTGTGCCCAGCTTCCCTGCAGAGTCTTAACCTGCATGCTCAGCTTTCAAATGTTTATAACCTACCACTGACCTCTCTGCTGACATTTTCATTTTTTCCCTCAACATTTTATTATGAATATTTTAAACATTCAGAAAAGTTGAAGTTTAAATCAAATGCCTATACCCTCATTGCCAGGATTGAAAATCAAAACTTTACTATACTTTGTTAGTAATTGTATAATGATAATTGTATAATAATAATACTCTGCTACTAATAGACACTTTACTAATAATTGTTCTGTCATATCAACAATCTGTCTACCACCCCTGTCCATCCACCAATATATCTGTTGTTGTTGTGGTCAGTGCTATCAAATTGGTGTCTGACTCATAGTGATCCTACATACAACAGGCCAAACAGTATTGTTAGTGCTTCTCTGCTATTCACAGGGTTTTCAATGGCTGATTATTTTTGGGGAGTGGGCTGCCGGGTCCCTCTCCCAATATATCTGTTGTTGTTAGGTGCTGTCGAGTTGTGTCTGACTCATAGTGACCCTCATAGAGTTTTCAATGGCTGATTGTTTCAGGATTGCCTCAGGAGTGGATTGCCATGTCTTTCATAATATATCTGTAGCCACCTTTAATCAGACTTATTGGTAGCCTAGGACAAAAGACAAGAATATTGCTTTGTGAGAAAGAGTTTGCCACCTTACCTTGGCACTGGGAGCTTCAGACAAAACCACTGATGATCTGAAAATCAACTTCAAAGGAAGGATGTCAATAAAAGCACCAATTGCAATGAGTTTCAAAATGACTTAGGCAGTTGAATGGAGGCATTGCCCACCTGCTCATAGAAAGGATTGGCAAAAATGCAACTCTGCCACCTTGCCAGAGGATGTTCCTCTACTCAAATTCTAATTCTGAGTCATATTTTTGGCCTCATGTTTTTAAAACTCCTGGGACTTCCCTCTCGACACTGATAGAAACCAAGACAAAATGCAAAGAAAGAAATCAAGGGCTGGTGGGCTGTAGAGTGTCAGAAGGTCTACTGAGATTCTGACAAAGGGACCAGGTACCTGGGATAAAGGTTGAAAAACACCAGTACAGAAAAGTAAAAAGCACATAGTGATGGAGAGAAGAGGCAAAATGACTCCAGAAGAATGGCTCAGATAGTCTCGAGGAGAAAGTGCAGCACCATGTGGTATGGAAGTCCAGAAGTGGGCCCTGGAAATGCTCCACTTCTCTTTTAAAGCTGTAATGGGGCCCACATTACCCTACAGTTGATTTTTATGTCCCAAGTGATTGCTACTTTGTGTCTCATTCTACTCAGATATTGGGGAATCCATAACTGGCTTTATGAATGGATTTGAAATGTATGGCTTAGGCAGCCCCCAAAATTCCGTTGTATATGGATTACACAAGGAGGAGGGTAAGGTCTTTTCTGTTTGGATGTGGCTGCTGAGAGCTTCTCCAGTAAGACCCTCCACCCACTGCCCACTAAAATTATATCACTCTACCTGAGAATGAGCAAATGTTTAAAAAATGTTAACTCCTGCCCAGAGAGCACACAGAGGAAAACAACTGGATGGATGGAAAAAGAGAACCATGGAGGGACTAACCATAGTGGCTAGTGGTATAGTTACTAGGGAAAAAAAATCTACTATTGGCAGAGAACATTATTATGGATCAAAGACTACTACTGGTAATCCATTATTCATGGATTTCCCTATGGAGAAGACTCTATAGACCCTCGCCTGACAAATGAGGATTTCTGAGAACAGTCTGTAGAAAAGTATTCCAAGATTAAACTCAGAGTAAAATCAGAGCATGGCATCCTAATTGCTATGGAACTAATAACTATGGCAAGAGAGAGAAATGGAACCTTGGAGAAAGTGTTCAGAGTGGGAAAGCCTGTAGAACCAGAGTGGCTTGGAGGAAACAGGCATTGAGCCCTAAGAGTGGAAGACCTCTTGGGGTGATTGGACCATCAGAACTGCCACAATATCCCAGATAATCTTCTGGCTTTCCACAAGACCTCATTATTGTTACCAGTGAAATCATGTTCATTTTTTGTCCATTTCCCTTTATGGGGAAGGGCCCATTGGTTGAAGCAATGTGAGTCTGAAATTGTCTTTGGTTTTAGCAATTTTTTTTTCAGTACCAGGGAGTTGAACTCAGGGCCTTGCTCATACTTTGCAAGTGCTCTACCACTGAACTGAAACACTAGCCCATTTTTTCACTTTTTATTTTGAGACAGGGTCTCACTAAGTTATGCAGGCTGTTTCTTGGCTTCTGGCCTCGAACATGTGATCCTTCTGTCTCTGCCTCCCAGAACACTGGGATTATAGTTGTGGTATACCACCACAACTGGACTTATTTATTTATTTTTTTTAGCAATCTTAAGGAGAAGGACCTGGCTGCACACTCCTGAAACAATTAGCTATTGAAAACCCTATGAATAGCAGAGAAGCATTGTCATTGTCAAATATAGTGCCAGAAAATGATCCTCCAAGGCTGGAAGTCATTCGAAAAACAAGTAGGGAAGAACTGCCTCTTCAAGGTAGAGTCAACCTTAATGAGGGGATTGAAGTAAAGCCCCTGGGACCTGCTTTTGTTGATGTGGCTCTAGTCAAAATGAGAAGAAACAGTAGCTGCAACAATGGCTCAAACATAAAAAGATCGTGTGCATGGCACAATGTTGGGCAGTGTTTCATTCTGTTGTGCATAGGGTCACTACACCCAATAATAGCAACAAGTAGCTCAAATAACTGGAAATGGAGGCTTGCCATTCTACTGTGTGTTAGCATTCTGAAGCTGTATATATATGAGAGGGGAGGAGGA
Source organism: Pedetes capensis (assembly GCA_007922755.1). Lineage (NCBI taxonomy): Eukaryota > Metazoa > Chordata > Mammalia > Rodentia > Pedetidae > Pedetes > Pedetes capensis. The sequence continues at coordinate 121,415 of VMDO01003979.1, read as the reverse complement.
AGGAGCTGTATTATCCTCAAACACACCTTGGTAATTATTGAGATCATAGATATATTAGAGGCAATCCAATGTTATAATTTATTAAATAGGCCTATGTTTATAATCAGCAGTAATAAGAGAAAAGGAGGAAACTGGATATGACTCCTCATCAGGCTCACTTTTACTCTTCTTTTCCCCTCTGTATTAGTAAATGATGATGGGGTACAGAGCAATACAGCATTGGCTTTTTCCATTATGCCTCCTTTACATCACTTCTAGCAACACCCTCATCAACCCACAAAGTTTATGGAGCCTTATGGTTAATATGAAGTAAAACTCAAGTGCTTATTTGGGTTATATTCTCCTGTTTTCATGAAGTTGCACTGTTTACATTGAGATCATCCTCTCCCCAGTCATCCTTCTACTTTGACCCTCCTCCTCATCCCACCTTCCCCAATCTTTGCTTCCCTCTGCTAGTTCCCTCCCTCCTTCTTTCTCCTCTCTATATTGTCCCTTCTTCACTACGTTTAATTGTGCATTTTATATACCAATTTATGTATGGGATTTTCTCTTCTAAGTATGATTCAGCTCCCACATATGAGTGAGAACATATGTTTACTCTTCTTTTTATCTTTCAAACAGCTCTCTTCTTCTCCTCCCTCCCTCCCTCTCTTTTTCTCTCTCTCCATAGGCCATTTAGCCTTTAGGACTACAGCTTTCTTTAGTCCCAACTCTGATACACTTTCTCTTTTCTAGTTCCAGGGGATTTCCCACCCCACCCCTCTCTCCCAGTTCCCCCTTCCTCCTCCTTTTTTTAATTTTCCCAAGAGATAATTCTGTCCTTGCAGTCCAGCTGACTTAGTGATGATAGACCTTGGCATCATGGTATTTAGAAGAGGCTTTCAGAAGACTAGGCCCCATTAGGGCAGGTGATTCTAATGTGCTGCTGCATAATCCATGCTTCCTTTTCATAGTGTTCACAGTCACCTTCAAAGCTTTGTATTTGTCTGTAGAGTGTAAGCTTCATGAGGACAGAGACCATCAGTATCGTTTATTGTTATATCCCTAGCATCTAGCACAGAATACACACCAGCTTTACCATCTGCCACAATTCTCTCATTATCTGTTCAGCAAATATTTATGAATGACTCATTACCAGATAACAGACTCTGTGCTCAAGGAAGATAGTAATAGTACAGTGGATCCCAAAATGTAGATTGTGGGCCAACAGCATCAACACTGCTTTAGAACTTGTTGTTAGGTGCCATCAAGTTGACATTCGACTCATAGTCACCCTCACAGGGTTTTCAATACTGATTATTTCGAGATTGCTTGGGGAGTGGATTGCCACCTCTTTCTCCTGTTTTTGCTGTGCTGGAGATTGAACCCCGGTCCTCAGAGAGTGCAGAACAGCACTCTACCAACTGAGCTAAACCCCAGGCCTATGGGGACGTTAATCCACATTAAGTCATCGATTTTCTAAATCTTTGTTGAGCGCCCATCTCCTGTCAGGCAGTGGGTTAGACACTGGAGATAAAAGGAGGTCCCCACCTGAAGAAGTTCTGACACTTGCTAACTTGTGAGCCATAGTTAAGCACGTGGCTCAGATGCACCTGGATAAAGTGCATGAAACTCTTACTGGTTTTACTACCATAGTGTGGTGATCTCCTCGAGGATAGACTTGAATATCATCTTAAAGCAAACGGCTGTGGTGAGCTTGTTCCACAGTCATGGTAATAAATTCAATGACACGACTTATTCTTGGCCATAATAATGATAGGGGCTTGAGACTCTCAGCATGCCCTCAGGAGACTGGGTCTTCCCTCGAGGTTAGGACTTGGTGGTGGTGCAGCTGCTTTGGAGACTCTTCAGCAGGACTCTTTGGAGAAAATGGTGCCTGTCTGTCACCCATGATCCTGTAAGCAACCTTGATAAATTCATTGGTTCACCAAGTTATACTTGACATAATCCCTTCTTTGGTCTGGTTAAGTCAAGCCCTTTTTGTTCTGTGGGTGAATGGACAATCTCTTTATGTCACCCCAGGGAAAGCAGTCTATACAACAATACTAATAAAAAGGTGGGAGGTACTTTCTGAAATCTCTGCTGGAAAATTCCAAGCTCTTTCTTTGTTTTGTGTTATCATCAATCGTAGGACTGTGGATTTTATAACTGTTTTTTGGAGAAAGAAAAATCAGACTGTGTTAAAGACATAGCTTGATGTTAGAACTGTTAAGACATAAGAAAGAGACATTTTACATTTAAAAAATGGGTTATTATGAAAGAAAATATGAAATATGCCTCTCTCTCTCTTTTCTCTCTTAGTACTTTTGGGCGCCTGCAGCCATACCACCCTGGCATCTGACCCCATCAGATCTCACAAGCTAAGGAGGGTCAGGCCTGGGAGACCGCCTTGGGAACACCAGGTGCTGTAGGCTTGGGAGAAGGACCTGGCAGGCCACTCCTAAAAAAAAAATCAGCCATTGAAAACTCCATGAATAGCAGAGAAGCACAATGTTTGGGAGTGCTTCATCTGTTGTACATAGGGTCACTATGAGTCAGACCTGACTCAGCAACACCTAACAACAACAACAACAACTTTGGGGAGCATGCAAGAAAATGTTGCTCTGTCTGTAATTATATATGTTGTTTATATGAAACCATGTATATGTAATATATATTCTTAATTTTTTTGAATTCTTTCGTGCATAGGAAGTGCTCAGTAAACATTTGTTATATAATTGAATGAATTAAATTCTAACCTGAATAAATGAATGAGTTAGATCTGTCCATGGTTAGATATTTGGGACCATTAAGGATAGGTGGATAGGTTTACATTCTCTAGAAAAGTGATCAATGAAAAAAAAAAAAACAAACCTATTTCTGTGCTTACCATCTACCCCCAAACACAGACTATGGGTGATTTGTTAACTTATAAGTTCATTTCAGAGGATATCTTTTATTGGGAAAACCTCACAATTCTGCTCCAAATATCCCAATATCTTTGGGCTCCTGAAGCTTTCTTTGAGTTTTGTCTTTGATCTGAGAACCTCTGTATGCTCTGTAACTATATACAGGATTAAACACTTCCTCCATTTAAACAGAAATCCCAAAGCACAGAGGTGTAAAGTGACTTGACAAGGGTTTTCGGCAAGTTGATTAGAGACTGATTTAAAACCAAGGACTTCTGAATGAAAATGTTTTCTTTGTTTTGTTTCCATGCTAAACTCTTTGAGATATATATTCTCTTTTGATAGAACATGTGCAATAGTTTCACATTATAAAAGAGGTTCAGATATACTGTGAATAAAATTACTCTTCCCCACAGATTGTAAACATTGAAAAGACATCTGAAGGCCAGGGTTGGCTTTAATTATTAACATCAGTAACATAATGATTCTCTGGATTTAAGAAAATCTTCTTATGGATAGGGTCTTAATCTTTTTCTAATGTTCTGTAGGCCAATGCCAATGCACATTTTAATAAAAATTATGGGCTCCATAGGAATTGAAAGCTACTGAACTATGTTCAGATAGGAAACCTAGGGTTCGAGGGAGTCAAAGTTTATTCCTAAACCAGCTTTTTTTTTTTTTTTTTTAGTGTGGTCCCCTCAGACCACCTGTGTTGGAAGTACCTAGAAGTCTGCTAAACATTTTTAAATCTATGACTGACTCATCGGAATCCCTAAGGGTGAGGTCAAGAATCTCCTTTTTAAATAAGTTCCCAAAGTGTTTCTGATGCTCAATAAAGTCTGAGCGCCACTGACTACAAGAATGCATTCTTGATTAAAGAGTAAAATAAAATATAAAATTAAGCTGGAAACACCTTCAAGAACAAATGTTGGCAGGATTCCTTAACGGGCAAGATACCAAAATGCATCAAAATATAACTGAGGAATATTAAAAAGTCAGTTCAAGATTTGGTTTTTGAAAATGACAAGGAAGGTTTTAGATAAATTATTGGTTGAAAACTGCTCTTCAAGGAGAGAAGTTACTTGGCTTATGCAATCAATTTCTTCCTGAATTAATTATTTTGTGGGCTATAAAATATGAAAAGAGCTTTTGTGAACTTCAGATTAAACTAAATATTTGCAGTAAGATCTTCTAGGATTAAAGGATATTCTTTTGAGGCAGTAGGAAAGGTACTAAGTGAAACCCAACTAGGTGGGTCTGAAACTCAGACTCTGTAATCATCTGTTCCTACTAACGTGAGAAATAATTTTCTACTATTTATGAATCAAGGATTTGAGCAGGATTATTTATATAAATGAGATTTAAGTTTAATAATTTTATTCGCCTACCTAAAACACTCAACAACTCCCCATATATCTAAGGTCAAAGTTCAAATTCAGTTTAGGTGGCCCCCAGCCTTCTGTTTTTTCCTTTCCTCCAGGTTTCCCTTTCAGTTTCTCAATACTCTGACCACTGTGACCTCACCATTATTCTTCTCATTGCCGGAAACCTTCTCTCTCATTCCTGTCTTTTCTAGCATACAATGAGCAGGTAACAAATACCATGTCATTACTAATATCATTACTGACCACAGAGAATAACAAACATATGTGAGATATGTTTGGATTAGAAACCAACAAGCTTAAGAAAAAATATGCCCCATCTTTCCTACCTACATTTATATAAGGATTGGTATATATTATATTGAGGAGGAATATGTTGTGAAGAATTTGGATAACACATATGGACCTCAGACATCTTCATTTTTCCATTGCTGGGTTACAGACACCATTTTTCTTTGATCATACATCATCACGGCGACGCATCTTACTGACAGGCATTGCAACTTTTTACAAAGATGCAAGAATGCATTACCTATCTCATGTCATCTTCACAATACCCAACATCCTTGAGATATATTTTGATCTCCAAAAGAAGTACAATGAAGTTAGAGAGATGAAGTCAAACTCATACAAAGTCATGTTCTGGTAAAACGCAAAATCTGAATTACACCAAAGATTGGTCAGGTCCCCAAACTGATTTTCTTTCAATAAGGCAATGCAGTGAGCTCTACTGGAAGATCCTGAAGACATCTAAGTTCCCATCCAGTCCTAATACCGTATAATTTCTAAAGAAACAAGGAAGTTCTGCTCTGGATATCTCTTATATCTATCAATCCCATCTAGAGGCCAGGGGTCAAATCAATCTCCTCAGTGTCTCTCCTGTTCTCTGGATTTACTTATGTAGATGCCAGCTTTATGCATAGTAACTTAACAGAGAACTTTCATTAGTAAATGTGCTGTTTCCACTTATTTTACTACCTGAATTACTGAAGTAAAGGGTAAGGTCACACTCACACACACAAAAACAGGCTCTTCTGCCATGTAAAAATAGAAAACACATCTAAAAGATGCCTTCTATGAACCAGGAAATGAGCCCTACCCAGACACAGAATCTGCTAGTGCTTTGGTCTTGGACTAAACAATATATTTTAAACAATGAATTAGAAGCCTCTGACTACACTGCCTCCCAGAAGACACCACAAAAAACTGTGTAGGAGAATAATCCTTCCTAGTTACCTTTTGTGCTGGGATTTAGCTCAGTTGGTAAAGCACTGCTATACAGTCTCTGAGGTCCCAGGTTTGATTCCCAGCACCGCAAAAATGGGAGAAGGATATGGAAATCCACTCCCAAGGCAATCCCAAAACAGCCATTGAAAACCGTATTTTACTCATGTATGAAGGTTGCTGTGAGTCAGACTTGACTCAGCAGCATCTAACAACAACACTCACCTTTCATGTGATTATGTTTTAGATTTAGATGAGCATTCATAGAAGGTTTTGTTTTTGTTTTTGTTTTGAGGTGCTGAGAACCAAACCCAGAACCCATATTCATGTGTCTTATCACTGAGCTACAGGTCCAGTCCCCTCATAGAGTATTTAACCCAGTCCTTCACTCCTGAATTCACCACTTCTAATACATAGTCTGACACAATGAGATGATCCAGAAGCAAATCATTTGAGTTAAATCGCTCATGACACTCATTTTATGACCTCAGCAGTTGGGCACCTGATGAACTTGATGGGAGCTAATTTTCCTAAAGTTGGAACTATTCAAATTTGGCTCATCCATATTTACCCATTCACTCATTTTATCCCATCAGTAATGTTCCTCATCATAAAAGCCCTCACATTGTTGAAATTTTTTCAATAGTTATGTTATCTTTAATCACTTTGTTTTTCTTTTTTGCAGTACAGGTTGAACCTAGGGCTTCACACATCCTTTTGCAAGTGCTCTACCACTGGGCTACACTCCCACCCCCTTATTTGTTATTTTGAGTCAGGGTCTTGCTAAGCTATGCAGGCTGCATCTGGCCTTAAACTTGTGATCCTCCTGTCTCTGCTTCCTAAATTGTTGGAATTATAGGCATGTGCCACCACATCTGGCAAAATTCTAATTTTTATAGACATAAAGAAAGATCAGGAAAAAATAAATGTTATAGAGATGACTGTGAAATGATTGTTATGTGAATGTATTTGTTTATGAAATTGAAATTCAAATTTCTACTCATTAATTTAGGTGTCTAGACTCTAGTTATTGGGTTATATGCTTTTTGGAAAAGTAAACATATTGTTCTGCATAATACTGAGTTCATTCTTGTCATTTGTTTTAATGAGTATAATGTGACCCTTATGTTTAATTCTGCAATGGGCAATGTACATGACCATCCAGGTAGATGAACACTTGATACACTCTATGGCATGTATCACTTAACTCTAGATAGTGGCACACACCTATAATCCCAGCATTCAGGAGGCTGAAGCAAGATCACAAATCTGAGGCTATCTTGGGCTATATAGCAAGATCCTGTCTTTAAGAAAATTATGGAATGCATAGGTAATACAAACATTTGTACGGTTCTTTAGTCAATAAAAGTTTTATTGTGGAATGAATTCATTTCCCAGATAAAGAAATAAGGCTCAAAGAGCTTACTGACTTGTCCATGTTCAAACAGTAAGTAGCAGAGTCAGCACCTGGAAAAATAACCTGAGAAGGCATGAATATAAAAAGCTTCCTAACAGTAGGATAATGTGCTATCCATCAAGACAATCAAAGAATATAGATCAGTCTCAAAGACTAGTCATTAGATGTACAAATATTTGGCTCTATGGACACTAAACATATCACATATATGAAAATTCAAAACTGGAGTTGGGACAGGGTGACTTAAGGAAACGAAAAGGAATGAATGTTTGAGGGATATTATTATTGTTGTCGGGTGCCATCGAGTAGAGTCCGATTCATAACAACACTATGTATAACAGGACAAAACGCTACCCAACACTGTCTGACAGTGCTTTTCTGCTGTTGTAGGGTTTTCAACAGCTGTTTCAAGAGTGGGCTGCTGGGTTCTTCTCCCAAGGCTACAGCACCCAGTATTCCCAGGCAGTCTTCCATCCAAGAACTAATCAGGCCCAACGCTGCGTAGCTTCTGAGATCAGATGAGATCAGATGTCAGGGTGATATGGCTGTAGACAAGGGGAATATTATAGCACAGGGAAAACAACACTAAGCTAAGAGATGGAGCAACTGAGGATTCATCTGTAAAATGGTGGTGGGGTGAGGAGAATGGATGCTACAAGAATGCCCTAGGGGGCTGGAAGCTCTGGCTTACATCCATCCAGGTGCTCTCTTTCCCTCTGGCTCCTTGTTGGTTCTGTCAGGGAGGACCCTGGGTAAAGGTGGAAGAAATAAGGGAAGTAAAGATCCTAATGACCATTGGCTCCCTCCCTGTCAGGTCTCCTCCGGGCTCCTGATTTCCAGGACTCTCCCCCTCTAGGTAGCAATACCTTACAGTACCTATGTGCACATGCTACCTATTCCCTCCTGCTCCCTGGGGCATCAGTGCTTTTGGAAGTGAATTCTCCTTGTGCTACCCCAACTCAAATGCTGTTGGACTCCTTCTGACACATTCTGGAAGATTCTTCCCACCCAACTGTCATTGTGATTATCTTGTGAACTATTATACTTTGTTTGTTCTTCTTTCTCCATAAGGATTCTTGGCTTTTTCAGTTCCAACTCTGTGTGCAAATTTTTAAGTGAGAGCGAGTACTTTGAGTTTGTTCCATTTTTTCTTAAAACTGTAACAACCATCCACCATCACAAGTATGAGAGAAGCTGAAAGTAAGTAAAATAAGGGCACAGCTTTATTTTGCTACAAGGCAGTAAGTACACTGTCATATCAAAAGTTCAGTGCTGGCCATCTTGCACCGAATGTTCTTAAGGCAGCAACTGGCTGTTGACCTTCGTCGTTATCTCCCCAGCTGCAAACAAAGGATCCATGAGGCAGTTCTGAGACCATCCACTTAGAAATCATGGGGGAAGCTGATTGAACTCAGGACCCCTGAATTAATGAGCAGTCAGGCTGAACTCAAAACAAAACATAGGACATCAACAACATAGATCTCCCAAAAAAGAAGTGCAATGCATGCTTTTATAAACAAACAACCAAAAAAAAAAAAAAAAAAGGAACAAACAAAATACAAACAACAAATGCAAAATCTCCCAAATAAGTTTTCCAATGTATTACAAAAGGAAAAAATTGTGTGTGTGTGTGTGTGTGTGTGTGTGTGTACATATATATAAAAATAAAAAAAGTCTGAAATACTAGTGCATAGTCAATTACCTAACACCAAGTTTCTTTTCTTTCCAACCAAGCTCTACTGCCCCTCTGAGACTAGCAGCATGTCTACAGGCTAAGAACATAGCAGCAAAACACATTTTTTCATTTGGCATTTACAAAATTAAATTACTGAATAAAAATATAATTTTTTATAAAACTATTTCATACAGTAATATTTTTAAAAGCAAGCTAACAAAAAACTCATAAAATGGTTTAGTACAATAAATGTACCTCCAATGTTATTAACCACAAATGAGCATTTACAATCTCCACTTACTGTCCCATGATATTTAGCCCACATTTATAGTAATGCTTTTACTGATTTTAAAAAATCTATATGTATGTTTAGTGATTGAAACAAGTGAAATACTGGGGTACCTTTTGTGTAAAATTTTAAAAAACTCATCACAGGCAAAAATACTGATCTGTTGGATCCTCTAAAATACAGATAAATCATTTTATGTTTTTTAAAAATCTGCATTAAGATATTAACAACTGGTTACAATTCATTACCTAAAAATTTAGGTAAGACTGTTATTCGTTTATTTTTTTAAAAAAAAATCCTTTTAGTTGAGTGAAATCTAATAAGATTTCATCCAACTAAATGCACTTGGTGCTGCTCTCAACTGTTGTACCACAACAAAAATAAGTTCTTCTCCCAATCATGAAAAGTTTCATGTTGAGGAATGATATATCACAAGTCAACTTGAAGTGTTCTGAAAACCATAATGCTTTCCTGGAAACGTCTCACATGACCAGAGTCCGTGCTGAGAACGCGTTCACATATTTGCGAGCCTGACCAGAAGCCGTCATCTGATCTTCCATCTTCCCACAGGATGCAGGTTCCCAGGTCCCACCGCAAGGCTAATGGAGGAAAAGAGGGCAACACCAGGGTCAGAACAGGAAACACAGACTGCCATCCTAAGGGGATTCCCAATCCCAGAGGGGCCAGTGAGGTCATTTTGAGTGTGAGGTGACAAGTGGTTGATTCCAGGAAGCCATGAGATAGCCTCTCAACTTGGGCAGAAAGACAACTCAGAAACCCAGCATTCTTAGGTGAAATCAATGCTCAGAAACTGCTTATTGTTAAGAGTGAAACCTGCTCCAAGCAGTTTCATAAAATGTAGCGTCACCTTTTACCTTTTGGGAAATTTAATAAGCATGGAACCAGGAATGAGCATAATTACCCAAATGCTTAAGGCAAGTTGTGAGGATTTACTCACAAGCAAACTGCTGAGTGCTGGAGCCAAGAAGCTCACACATGTTATGGAACTGATCAACATCTGCTCAGCATAGTATTTTTTTTCTATAATTAATTTACAAATACTTGCTGATCAGTATAGCTATTTTTTTTTTTCTTTTTGTGGTGCTAGAATCAAAACCTGGGCCTCATGCATGCCAGGCAAGTGCTCTAGTATAGCTTAATTTTTAAGGACACACTAGAAGAAGCAAGATGGAACTAATATCAAATGGACAGTCTCTAGACACCAGGGACAATATTTGGACCTTCACATACACTGACTTATTTAAGTAGTGCAACCACCCTACAAGGTAGGTTCATTCTCTCTGTAGTCAGGCTAGAAAATGGGAAGATAGAGAGTGGAGGTAACTTGCCCATGGCCACTCTGCAGGTAAATGGTGGAGTAGCTTTGAATCCTGGTCTATCTGCTGTACAGTCTGGCTCCTTCTGTGCCTGCCATGTTGCCCCAAATTAAAATATTAACTATTTATGCCCCACATCATTCCCAAAAGGATTTAACAGGATTACAAAACAAATACAAAAGGATTTCAAAAGTATAGGAAGGAAGATCATAGGCAAATAAATGTGAGAAATAAATAATATGAAAATGTGGCAAAGTTTGTACACAAAATATACCCTAAAGTACAGCACCCCAAACAGATGCAAACTGACACCTTGACTCAACTTTCCAGTAGGCAATGCAAAGGGGGAAACAGACACAGCAGATAGAAGATCTGGTGCCCCTTAAAATTAAAATGAAAACCAGTGGTCTAGGAAAAGCACTATTCCTGGAATTGATGTCTAGGAGGAATTATTTTCCATGGGACAAGAGAAGAATAAGGCCTTTGCTCTCCAGAGGCTAACAAGTCCTTTAGGAGATGAAATGCACACATTCTACAACAGGCTGAATAATAAGGAGCGGTGTATAGGGTATTGACGTGCCACACACATGCTTGGAACAAGAGATGGGACACTGAGGTAGTGGGCAGGGCATTGCTACACATAAAGGGCAGACAGGTAGGAAAGCAGCCATGCAATCCAAATGGAAGGAGAGCAAGAAAGAGTCAAGAAGCTGCAATGTGTAGACTGCTGGTAGGAAGGACTGCGGGGAGAAAGAAAAAAGGATACAGTGGTTAAATGACGATTATCTGGCCCATCTGGCCCTTACTCTGTGCTGCCCATGCGCCTAAGCATTTCACATGTCTCATCTCATTAACTCTCACACAGAACACCTACAGCATAGGTACACCTGTGGCACTGTACCTATTCTACAGACCAAGCAATTTAAAAGGAAGAGAGAATTTAGGCGATATACTAAAGGTCATCCAGCTGAGAAATGCTGGAGCAAGAATCTGAAGTCAGGTGGGATACAATAGCCAACAGCCATGACAAGTGTAAGAGCCTGCTTCCAGTAGCTCTCCTGTCAGGAACAATGCAAGTGACTTGAAGGGAAATTCAGGGATTTAGTCCCACAGGCCTTCTGATCCAGGGAGCAGCAATGAGATGCGGCATGAGAGAGGCGTCAGACTTTTTAGCAAAGAGGTATGATAATTCTGAATGAGTACTTTACAGGCATGATGGTGAAGTTTCCTCACCTAGTGGCTAGAACAAAATTCTAGGGGCATAAGCCTTGCGGTATGTGCTCTGATTCTCCTAGGACATGCACTGAGTTTCTTAGCTTGTGCCGTCTCCCTACTCTGCCCCAGTGTCAATGGCAGAATCAAGCACACGTTTACTCTGAAAGCTCAGAGACTCAACATGCAACTTGAAATACTGCATAGCGAGTGGATTATCCAACAGTTTTTCCCCAAGAACTCTGCATCACAGAAATGAGCACACAAAGATAACAGATAGGTAACCTAAGTTGACTTCTGACACTAAGTTACATAAAGTATCTTCCTAAACAAAATCACCAGAGGAGTTATAGCATTCTTTGAAATAGTTCCCAATCAATGATATTTCCCTAGACTCAAACATGGGGATCAAATATAAATATACCTGTGGTGTATTTCTATCCATCCAAATTCTGTATTTTTGTTTTGATTGCTTACATGTTGTTACTAAAAGTTTCCACTGCAGCACTGAAACATATCATTGATTCATGAAAACAATTAAAAATTTAATTTTATTTTTTCAACTATCAAGCTAGTCACTGTAGCAAAATGTGACCTAGAATAACTACTATTTGAGCGAGAACAATTCAGTATGGCGTATTATCTACCATGAAACACTATGTAGTATTTAGAAACAATAAGATGCACACAGAACAAAGAGCACAGGTCCTAAACAACAAGTGACAAATGAGGATCAGACTAAAATATCTTAACATACTAACATCCGTATGTAGATTTAGAATTTCCATAGAGATATGCATATCTTGAAACAAATACATATCTTGAAACAAATGGAGGGGAAAAGGGAGTAAAAGTGCAAATGGAAATAGAAGCAAGCAATAAGAAAGAAAAGATTATTTGTTTTTCTCTAAGAATTTTTCTGCTTAGCTTCAATTAATATACAATAAATTTTCTAAACAACTTGTTGTTGTTAGGTGCCGTTTTGTTGGTGTCTAACTCATAGCAATCCTACATACAATAGGCAAAACACTATTGTCAGTGCTTCTCTGCTATTTATAGGGTTTCAATGGCTGATTGATTTTTGGGAGTGGGCTGCCAGGTCCTTCTCTCAAGCCTACAGCACCTGGTATTCCTAGGCATTCTCCCATCCAAGTACTAACCAGGCTTGATCCTGCTTAGCTTCCTAGATCTGATGGGATTCGACACCACAGTGCTATGGCTACAGGCTCTAAACAAGTATCTTAAAATGCCATGTTAAAATAATCTGGGTGTTTGCTTTTACTATGCCTCCTGGTTGATGGTCAAGTTCTGATCCTTCATAATACGGTTCTTAGGTTGACTCAGAATTCCCCAAATCCCTTCAAGAAAATCTAGTACCAAGTATTATCAACCTAATGTATTTTCAACTTGAATATGATTGTGATTTTGATAGATTCCCTACATGGCTCATCACTTGATTCATACTTGGCTCTTCCTCCAGGACCAGATATTTAAGATGACATCAATATAAAAAGAAGGTACCAGGTATTTTTAATTAGTATTTTGAGAGAACTTTTCAACTATTCAGCTTCCCTTAAAACAAAAGAGAATTTACAAAGATCCAACTCAAAATGGCTGAAATATCCAAATTCCTCAGCATGTATGCCCTGAAGAACCATCTAGTGCACGTGAGAAGATTTGGAGCACCTGGATGCAGTAGCAGTTATGGGCAAGAGCCCTGTGCAGGAACAAAAAGGCCAGTGAGCTTGTGCCAGGCAGCTCTTTCTGCACCAGGAGAGCACAAAGTAAGCACATCCTACAATGAATGTAATAAATCCATGAGAACAGACACATACTGATGGCATGAACTTAAAACAAGATCAGATGGCTGAGCACTCCGGTAAAGAAAAGAACAGCTCCTTTTCTCTCTTCTTACCTTGAACCCCGCAGCCCTGCACCAACTTCTCAAGCAGACAGAATAGTTCTGAACTTCTGACAAAGAAGGATTAAATGTCTTTGTGCTGGAAGACTATTTTTTTCAATACTGTCATACCTATCTTTGTGTATTCTCCTTGCTCCCTCTCCCTAAAGTTTAATTTCATTTACATGAAGGAACTGATAAGCATTACGGATTTCTGCCCATGAATTCTTGTTCAATTACTAACTGTTGCTGTTGCAGACTTGTCACTCTGTCCTAATTCATTTCAACGTTAATAATCCTACCCAGACATCCTCCTCCTGCTGCTGAGGAGTCACCTTGTTTATCCCCTAATGTGCCTTTCATTGCCCCCGGGGCAGAAGTGAACCAGAAACAGTCTGTCAAAGCCTTAACTGGGATATCCTGTTAAAGCACTTTGAATAAATACCCAGATCCTTTGCAGAAAACAGAAGAAATGAAATGAGACAAAATCATGTCCACAGGTGGTTTTCTGTCAGAATTAGATTGCCTTCACATTTTCACTTAGAATTGTGTGTGTTTTTTAATGATGCTGAACAACAACCACTATTATTGGTTTATTCATATAGCAACTTCTCACAATATTTGCGGAGGTCAAAAGCCTGGGCAAGTCAAGTGTTTTACAACTTGAAGACTTAATAAGAAATCTATATAAATCTAAAAAAATCATAAAATCAAAGCCACTTCTGTGACAGCATTATGTTTTTATTTTGTTTTCTTTTAAAATAATGAACAGGTATGGATGGTGTCAAAGATTAAGAAAAAAGAATTCTATGATTATTCTATTTAACTGACCTGAGGAGAACACTTATCTTGGATGAAAATTTGAAAAAGCAGAATTCCTTCCCAGAGGAATATCCTTTTAAAATGTGTCAGTTAAAAGAGACAATGAAGAAATCTTTAGTTGTATTTTAAAATCAGGGATGAACTTGAGCAGAAGTATTGCTAAGGTTAGTGGATATCAAATACTTCCCTAAGTCAGCACAGGGGTTAGCTCAGTTGGTAGAATGCCACTCTGTGCTCTTTGAAGCCCTGGGTTCAATCCCCAGCACTGTAAAAATGGGAGGACATGTCAGCCCAATCCCAAAACAATCATCAGTCATTGAAAACCCTGTGAGGATCGCTATGAGTCAGACATGACTCAATGACACCTCACAGCAACAAAATCAGCACAAACCAATTAAATGCCTCCAACTTCAGAATTGCTCATTTTTTCACAGGGAAGAACCTTAAAAGTTAGGAGATGAAAGATACAGATGGTGTCTGGAAGCTTCCTATCCACTTCCCAAGCCTAATGTAGCAATTGCTAATGTAGATGGAATGGGCTAGAATTTAGGTCGGTTGGTGGAGTGCCACTCTGCAGTCTCTGAGGTCCCAAGTTCAATTCCCAGGACTGCAAAAATGGGAGAAGGACATGGCAATCTACTCCCAAGGCAATCCCGAAACAAGCAGCCATTGAAAACACTATACGTGTCACTAGGAGTCGGGTATAGGCTGGGATTTAGCTCAGTTGGTAGAGCACTGCTCTGCAGTCTCTGAGGTCCCGAGTTCGATTCCCAGCACCGCAAAAATGGGAGAAGGACCTGGCAATCCACTCCCAAGGCAATCCTGAAACAGCCATTGAAAACCCTATGAGGGTCACTATGAGTCGGATACCAACTCCATGGCACCTAACAACAACAACAAGGAGTCGGGTATGACTTGATGGCACCTAACAACAGCAATGTAGATGGGTCTTTTTCAAATATGTCCCAGCTGTCTCTAAAGGCTTTTCATCTTACCATGTTTATTGATCTCCCAACAGTTTATATTACACAGCATAGGGTGCCATAGGTTTTTGGGAGGACTCTTTCCTTGTTACATATTAGTTCCAGACCATTGAGATTACGACAAGTGCAAAATCGCTCTAAAGCAATTTATCTTCGTTGATTTCCCATGGAAGATTCTATCTCAGAGTTTTATTCCCTCCAAGTGTCACCAAACAAATGAAAAATCCATGTCTTATAATGTCCAAGTGGAGCACCATGACCTAGCTCAACAGAGCTCCCCTTTTATTTTAGCCTCTTTAGTTCAACCCCAAATCTGCACACAGAAAACTTGCTTAAGTTATAACATCTACTGAAAGCAGGTCACTGAAATACTACTCACAGCTACATGAATTTTTGCCAGAGTAAGTGGAAAAAAGTGACCGAAGGGAGAACCCAGTGAGTGTGGAGACATCCAGGGAGGTCAACAATAGCACACTAGATTAGAAAATGCTCAGAAAGATCTGTATCACATGGAGACTTTCTACATCTGTTTTCATGCAGACACAAGCCGCAGAAAAATAGAGAAGACCCAGTATATCAGTTGTTTCATTTGCACAGTTCCAAGAGGTCTGACTACCTTTATTTCTGAATTAGTTGAATCAGCTATCTCCTCTGGTGACCCATTAACACCGTTCTGCAAGAGTGGAACAAGGAATGGTATGCTAGAGGAAATAATATACCGCAGTGCAAGAAGACCTGGCCATTGTTGAGGGCTTCTTACCTGCCTTTTAAGGGACAGAAACTGTGTGCAGCTTCTGCCTAACAATGAATACCACTGGTACACATTGACCCACGTGCTGCCATCTTGAAAGCAACATTATATCTATTTGATCTTCACAACAACCTTCTATAATGAGTGGAGGACATGCCCTGACCCCCAGTTTATAGACAGGAACACCTGAATTCATTTAATTTACTTCATTTAATGAATCAAAGTCATGCACATAGGAAATGATAGCGTCCAGACCAAAACCCAGGTTCTGATGCCCACATGCAAGTTTATTGCACTTCTCAGCAACATGTACCATGCAAAAAAGGTTTGCCTTTCTGCAAAATGTAAAATTTCATAAACAAATCATATAAAGATAAGGGAAATCCCAAGCACACAGAACCAAAAAGCCAAAGGAAAAAGTGAGTTTCTATTACTAGTAATATTTTAACATTCTTTGACGTCATATGGGTATGTTTAAGTAATAATGACTGGAGAAATTTACTTAAACTCACTGTGTTAAAAAAGTAAGACAATGAAAGCCATGTCAGTAAATTGCAATCGAAGGCTGTCATTTTGTGGTTACAAAGAAGAGGAAAGTAAGTGAAAAGCATATAAACACATCTTTTACACTTGACTTTTAAATAGAAATACAAGGAAATTATACTGTAAGAGAAAAATGCAGAAGTTCAGAACACTTATAACTTAAGTACAGTTTTGGCTCCACCATTAAAATGTCTACCTTAAGAAATGCTTGTTAGTGTAATGTATTTATTTCAACATGCAAAGCAAATTGAAAGCATACCAAGGAAAACTGGCAACATTTCTCCCTTTGTGGAGGAGAGAAGTGCCTATCTGTCTTGTCTCATGCTAATTTCTGAATGGCAGAATCCAGTGCTGCCACAGTGAATGTGTCTTTCCTGCTCCAAAATGCAAGCTTACTAAGATAAATATTTTCTCTACTTCATCATTTGTGATCATTTTATAAGCTTCTAAATTACATCCTCTACCCCCCACAAAAGGCTAAGTACTGACAATGGTACGATGTGAAAATCTCACACATTCTGAGCCACATGAAAGACATAAACATTAGGAATGTCTCAGAACATTTTTATTATAAGAGTATTTTGCTGTTATGGTTTTAAATTAAAGCAACTTAAAAAAAGAGAAAGATAAAGAAACCCAACAATTATACTTACACAGCTGTCGCAAACTCCTTTTGGAAAAAAGATTAAGTATCAATACTATAATAAACAAATATAACACAATTGTGCACACTGGCTTATAAAGGCCTCTATTTATTTAAATTAAATAAATTTAGTCTATTTATAGATTAGGGGATATATGGAAAGTCCCAAGTAGTTAAAATTCATTGGGTCTCAATGACAACCCACATTACACTAAGCACTCTGATTTTGGTCTCTACATACAATTTCCCACTAACAGGATTCAAAACACTTTGGGGGAAATGGCAGATTTCAAGAAGAGAGTTAGGAAATGTGGCTATAAAAGCCACTTAAACTAAATGAAATTGAAAATTCTGTTCCTCAGTGGCATAAGCTACAAGTGCTCAAGAGCCACGTATGATCAGTGGCCACCAGACTGGATGTCAGTATATCAGATGTTTCCATTACTACAGAAGTTCTATTGGACAGCACTGTACTAGTAATTAGAAGAAATTAGAGAGACTTAAAAATCAAATGCAATGTATGAAATTGCTTGAATTCTGATCAAACAAATAACAGATCTTTTGGGGGCTTAAATGTGCCCTGGGACTGGAATATTAAGGAGTTAGTGTTAATAATGTGTGATAATGGTATAAGGTTATATATGAAAATGGCTATTTTTAGATACACTCTGGAAATACATAAAAATAAAATGCTATGTTGTCTGGAATTTACTTTAAATTTTTTGATAAAAATAAATAAGGCAATTATGGCAAAATGTTAATAATTGTTGAGAACAGAGTATATTTTCTCTACCTTCATGTGGGTTGGAATTTATCATAATAAAATTTAAAACTCATAGCTTCTTGTACTCTCTTTTTCTCCTTTCTTCTTTCCTTGCTTCCTTCTTTCTTTCTTCCCTTCCTCCCCCAAACCTCCTTTCTTTCTTTCTTTCTTGCCAGGGATGAAACCCAGGGCCTTCCACATGCTATGCAAGTGCTTTAACACGTACCACACCTCCTGCCCAGCTTCCTAATTTCTAATTTTAAAAACATCACATTTAATTAGTAAACAACATGTATTATATACTATATATAATGCATATTAAATAAATAATATTTTTGTTAGAAGCAAAATCATGAAGATCCAGTATACAGGCCTTAAAAACTATAATAATTGCTCTATCTAAAACATTATTGCCATAATCAAGCCAGGGATGATTAAAACTGGAATGACAGAACACAGAATTTCACAGTTACTGTAGTCTTCAATAAACTGCTCTTGTACCTAAGTAAAGTTATTCAGATAACTAGATAGATATACAATTAATTGCATTATATAAGTGGTAAATATTTTACATTTTAGAAGTATTCAAATTGTAAAATATTTGGGAAATCATATTTTGTTGTTTCAATTAAAAGCACTACTGTGACAACAATATCTAGATGGTTTACTTAAATTTCCATTTAATATTTTTTAAATATTAATTTCAGTAATATTTATGAAAGTTATAAAAGTTACAGATTACATAAAGTACACTTAAGTCAAGTAGTCAGATCATTTAGTAAATGTATATGTTCAATAATAACATGTGTAAGAAATCTGCATTATTAGGTCAAATTGGATCACCAGTGGAAATATATGAAATGGCATTATGTTTTAAATAAGCAAAATTACAAAACTGCATAGAAATACAATGATTGCCTACTTATCCTTGGTTTTGCCTTCTGCAATTTCCCTTACTGAGGCCCACTAAGGGTCTGAAAATATTAAGTAGAGAATGCAGAAATAAACAATTCATAGGTATTAAAATAGCTTTTATTATAGTATATTATGCTTGATTTCCTTAGTTACTAATCTCTTACTGTGACAAATTTACAAGTTAAACTTTATCCTAAGTATGCACGTATAGAAATAAGCATGGTACATATAAGGTTCAGTACTATCTACCGTTTCAGGCACCACTGGGGTCTTGGAAAAATATATCCCTCTGGATAGGGGAAGTGCTATATAAATATTATTGAACTGATACTATATGGTGACAGGTAATGTGTTTAAGTGCTTAGGATCACTTGATGAATTTTCCAACATTTAGCACAAATGCTTGAAACATTTTAGAAATCATATATTTCTATATTAGCTAGGTATCTGACATAAAATAAAGGAAATATTTGATGTTAGCAGTCATTCATTATTTCAAAAGATGAATTATTTATGTATAATGGTAGAATATTAAAATTTGATCAGTGTAAATCAGTAAACCATTCAGTGCAGACAGAAGCACTGACTCTAAATTAACATTTAAGCCTCAATTATTCAGTTTGGTGGGATTGACAAATATTGCCTTCACCACATGATGTGCATAGAAGACTTAACCTCAGATGTTAGAATTTGTGCAGTGTCAAATATGACTCACTGAAATAGAAAACACAAGTTAATAAAACATGGCTACAACTTAATTTTGAACTTCAAAGATAACCAACAGTTCCATTAAATAAAATATAAATATATAGCACCTAACAACATGTTGATAAGTTCCATACTAAGCATTTAAAAAAAATTAATAGCATTAAAAATTCTATGGTAAGAAATCAGATGATCTACTTTTCATTAATATTGATGATATTGCCAACCTAAAATATTAGCACTATGTTCAGCTCCATATGGTTTTGCCTAAACACTACTTGGTCAGGCCAAAAGCTATTAGGGTTGGATTTTAGAAAAATAATCAAAGGGTTTCAATTTATGTAATGATTACTATCTCCAAATATATTTATATGTTTGCTCTTTGAAATGTAGTTTTTCTACATTGCTATAAATACACATTGAATCCTAGGCTATGTCCCAAATATGTATAAAACTTAATCTAGCTTAAAGAACTAGCAGCATTAGTCAAATGCTATGCTCTAGAAACCAAAGGCCGAAGATAAACAAAGCAAGTGTTTCCACTGTGGATCCAGAGTCAGCTCTGAGTAAAATTCTGAAATGGCGGCCCCTTTCCTTTACATCCTTCTAACCCCTTTCCTGGGCTGGGATTTGGCTCAGTGGGTAGAGCACTGCACTGCAGTCTCTGAAGTCCTGAGTTCAATTCCCAGCACTGCAAAAATGGGAGAAGGACCTGGCAATCCACTCCCAAGGCAATCCCGAAACAGTCAGCCATTGAAAACCCTATGAGGGTCGCTATGAGCCGGATATGACTCAACAGCACCTAACAACAACAACAACCCCTTTTCTATGCTCCTCAAAAACCTGGGTGGAGTTTGTTCTCTTCCTCACCTCCCAAGTCTTTGTGATATTCTGAGTTTTCTCCATATGCAGTCTACCAAAGCCTGACTGCCTCAGGAATTTCGGACTGTCCATGAGTACTGACTTCCCTCTCCCATACTCCAGCTCACAGCTATTTTTCATCAAAGCAACTGGTATCTCAGGAAGGCCACAGGGAAACAAGCTGATTGAATTAACAAGCTCTGCCTACAACTCTGCCAGCTGTATTTGTGTTACTTTAAAAATAACACCAAGTATCACAAATACTGAAGAAGGGGAAGTTTTAAGAATCTCACAATCTGGAGCGAGAAGTCAGAGCAGAGGGTGGAAAAGCCTTGTAAGGGAAAGGGCCTGCTCTCAAAGCCTACCATCCTGTTATGGTGTCCTTTAAGCTACGGCATCAGATAGGACTTCCTGTCTCCGAACTCAGGTTCTCCACATGCTCCAGGGTTTATGAAATTTCACTCTGAGTGGCACAGGGGGACTGAGGGGAGGGCCCTGCAGCTGGCTGGATAGGAGGCTATTTAATGTTGGGAACTGCTTTAAATTATTTGGGGGAGCAAATTTGCATTCTTATTTACATTTGACTCAGAATTAATTTGGAATTTGTTGTATTTCATCAACCCACACCTATTTTAGGGTTACAAGGGGGAATTTCCTTTGATATTAAAACCTGACAGCAGATGGTCCACCATAGATTAGCTACACAGCATTGACAGTAGACTTTTTTATTCTGATAGTCAAACACACTGCAGATATTTTCTATCTAACTAATTTTATATTTCATTTAAAATCTAAACAGTCTCTGAGCTTTGATTGCTTAGTGATAGAGCATAAAGAACAAAAGTTTTGAAACAAAAAGTAAACTATATAGACACACTTTTTAAAAATGTTTAAAAGCAGAAGGCAATGCTGACACAAAAATAACATAAACTCTTAGTCTCAGTCACAGTAAATAATGTTTCACTTCATCATGCTTGGGGGACTTGCTCTCAGAAAAATTTCCAGCATGTCTCTTATGAGTAATAACAAAAAAATAAAGGATGAGTCTTGGACATTAAGAAGTTTAAAAGTGTTACTCTGTGTCTAAAATGTTTTTTAAAAAAGTATTACAAGGTTAACAATTTTCCAGTGAATGGATTTTAAGACATCAATGTTGGAATTCAATTACCTGCAAGGGACTCACCAGGGACCTGTTTTTAGGTGCTGTAAATGCTTTGAGAACATTGTCTTCATCTTCTGATACTGGCGTCATTAAAACAGAGCTTGTGAGAATATTCTAAAGGGAAAAGAATTATTTGAAATTTAAATGAGGTTGGATAATATAAGAGCCAACACAATCCTAACACTGTAGAGAGTAGATTACTATGAGATGATACACATCGGGCATGAAGAAATGCAGGTAGTTGCCAGAAATTCTCTTCCCTGCAAGCTAAAGAGAATTCAAGTATGTACTACCTTCCTCCCACTGTGGCAAATATCAGCACCAAGAACTATAAATCTTCAAAATCCCACCTAGTTCTAGGTATGTGCTAGGCACTCAAAATCTATCTGCTCACCAAATGAATTTGTAAATCCATGCTTTTAAAAATAAAAGATGTATTAATAAGAACTCTTTATGTCAATTACTGGTTCAGAAGTATTTTAGAGCTACAAATTAATGATGGTACAATAGTGAAAAGTGTGGAATTGAGAACCAGACTTTCCGAGTTCTTACCCAGCATTCCCATTAGGTATATAATCTTAAGTAAATGATTAAGCTATCTAAGGTCCCAGTTAACTATGATGGAAGTGACAATGTTAACAACCTATCTAGGGTTATTGTAAGGACTGTATGCATTAATTCATCAAAAGCCGTTAGATTAGTAGTTACCCCTTAATACACACTGAATAAATATTAGCAATTATCATTTGCTCTTATTCTCCATAAGACATAAGGGCAGCTATGCAGAAATTACAAACTGTAAACATAGTGGTAACTAAAGCAATGCAATAGAGTTGGCCCTCTGAGTTCATGGATTCACCAACCAAAAATATTTGGAATGAAAAACTATATCTGTAAGAACATCTGTACTGACATACATTTTCTGGTCATTATTCCCAAAATGATGCAATATGGCAACTACTTATACTCCATTTATATTATTATTGCCTGCAGCCATAGCCCTGTGGCATCCGATCCTGTCAGATCTCGGAAGCTAAGCAGGGTCGGGCCTGGTTAGTACCTGGATGGGAGACCGCCTGGGAACACCAGAAGCTGTAGGCTTGGGAGAAGGACCTGGCAACCCCCTCCCAAAAATCAATCTGCCATTAAAAACCCTATGAACAGCAGCGAAGCACTGACAATAGTGTTTCCCCAGTTGTACAGAGGGTTGCTATGAGTCGAATACCAACTCATGGCACCTAACAACAACATATTATTATTATTATTAGATATTATAGATAATCTAGAAAGGATTTAAGTACATAGGAAAATGTGTATTGGTTATATGCAAACACTGTGCCATTTTATGTAAGGGACTTGAGCATCTGCGGATTTTGGTATCTGAAGCAGGTCCTGAAATCCTTTCTCTGTGGCTACTGAGAGACCCCTAAACTGGTAAAATACTGGGTGTCTATGATAAACTATGGTTGACACTATGCTAGATGCTACATAAAACCAAGAAAAAGATAACTAGAAGGAAATACAACATTTAGAAGATGAATTAAGCAAAAGTGTAGAAATCAACATTCTGTTTTATTAGAAATATCCATGCAGCAGATTTTTTTAGTGGCATGTTCTCTCAAATCACAAGCAAACAAATAATAAAAATAATCTGCAATGGAACAGAATATGTTACCAATACATAAGCAAAAATCTCAGCTTCAAATCCTACATTAATAATCATTTTTAAAAACCGGGCAGATGATATTTAGAAATCAGAAGCATTAAAGAGTGAGTGCTGCGACACAGGAGCCCCGCACATCCCACAGATGATTTTGTGAGGCGTCACCCTCACAGTAAAGCTAATGAGCTCCCTGGGGTACTTACTGGGGCATCTGCCACAGGAGATGTCTGCGTGAATAGCTGAGTGTGCAGACTGGCCCCTTCCCAGTGGTTTGAGCAGAAGAAGTTTCCCACTTTGTCAGTTGGAGATTCAACCTAAAAGCAAATAGGAAGTGCTTTGTCATTTCTAGAACTACAACTTCCATGAAACATTTACACTCAGCAGTAAAGTTCCGGCCAGTCTCCCAAACACTCAATGTTATATGAAAATAAATTCAAGAGGCACTATATCCAACCTTTTGGAAATATCTCTCATCAACAAGCTAATACCTCAATCCATACAAGTTAGAGTTTCTTTGTCTTATACTATGAATTAAAGATACTATTTTCATGCAAATTCCATTTCTGTATAATATCAGAAAAGAGGGGACATATCGTTCAGAGTAACTACAATCTGTGTTCCCAGGCCACAGTCACTGTACTCGGCACAGAATAAACTATTTCTCATTCCTTAAGACGGGCTGGGATTTAGCTCAGTGGGTAGAGCGCTGCGCTGCAGTCTCTGAGGTCCCAAGTTCAATTCCCAGCACTGCAAAAATGGGAGAAGGGCCTGGCAATCCACTCCCAAGGCAATCCCGAAGCACTCAGCCATTGAAAACCCTATGAGGGTCGCTATGAGTCGGATACCGACTCAACGGCACCTAACAACAACAACAACATTCCTTAAGACAATAATAAAAAATTTTTAAAAAGGAAGAAAAATCTATTATCTAGCAATCTATAATCAGGATTTTAAAAATTACAGCAAAAATCTTTCCCCTCTCCCCTCTAGCATCTTTTCTGTTCAAACATGGAGTAGTGGAGGTGTTCTAAATAAAGGTCAATGGCAGTACCTTTTGATTGCACCTTGCATGATAATATTATATGAAAAGCAGTACTGTTAACACAGTGCTGGCACCAGGCACATTAAGCAGCACAAAGGAACAAAGGCACCAGGCCTCAGAGCTTTTTCCTCTAAAGGGTCTCAAGCTTACCTCTTGTTTGATTTTCTTCAGTAAGGGTGCTCCACTCTCTTGAAATTCAGCAATAATGCCAGATCCATCGGATTCCTGTTTGATCACATCCTGTAGGTCTTCCACCAGATGAGAAGGTGTCTGAGGCTGCAGGGCAGAGTGTATACTTTTGCATCAGAGGAAAATTCCTGTCTATGCTAAGCCAACTAAACCCAAGGACTTTTCTAGAACTTACTAGCATCTTCAGGGGACCAAATTTAATTTCTTGAGCTGCAAGGGCATGTTTGAATGGTGTAGGAGTTCTTGGAGAGCTTTCTAGGATTGATCTTTTGATAGCTGGAGTTCTAAAGCTTTAAAAAGAAAACAAGCAATGGCTCAATACAAAAGATGTGCATCCCTTATGTTGTGCTACCTATCAAATTTAACAAATTTTCTCACTAATTTGTCTAGAATTGGTTATGCTGATTAATCATATATACTCATTAAGGAAAAGATAATGTGCATATTACATATCTACAAAGATTTCACAGCATTATACCCCTAAGACGAAGAGGAACAAAATGTTTTACATCTTTCCTGAATGGTTCTGAAGCCACAGGTAATGCCCCTTAGTCTATATAATGACTGTAAGCATTGTGATATTTGATGTCATTTGCAAATCATATTTATCTACACATTAAAATGGGGCCCACACAAGAAAACTTATGTCAGTCTTTTAAAATTGATTGTTTTGTACCTGAACATAATAAGAGTGCATATCTTTCAAAGGTTTCTTATAATTCATACTGGTTTTCCCTGCCATTTCTTTGAATAGGTGACGTCTTTATCAAATAAAAATGACTAAGAACCCTTTGGCTTCTAATATTCCTGGGGATGTCAAAAGAGGTCCTTACTCTATATAAATTATAAAAAGAAAAAGTATGAACTAAGTAAAGAATCACAGTCAATCTTATTCTGAAGCTTATAATCAGAGAAGAAAGGAGGTAAAAAACTTTTCTATGGGAAGAAAGGGCCTTATTGAACGAACAGACAAGCTGGATGGAAACATTACATGAAAACTACCACATCATATACAGGAATTTTGGAGTGGACTACAAAAGGCAATTTAGTTTATTCTCCCACCTTCTACCTGGGAATATACATGATACATTCAAGTGAATCAGTATAGTTGTACATATACAAATAGGTCAAACATCTGGGGATTATATTTTCATTAATATAAGTAAATAAGAAATATTTTTGTTCTTGAATGAAGGACTTACATGGTATTTTCCTTTTGAGTTTTCACAGTCTGGTCTCGATGAAATGGTGTTGTAACAGTCAATTTGTGACCACTGAGAGGGGTGGAAGTCAAAGAAGGCATTTCCAAGTCTAAGTTTTCATGGTTACTGGAAGTGTTTAAGAACTAAACATGGGGAGAAAAAAAATTGCTCAGATTAAACAATGATTGTTTATTCCACTTAATTTAAAAATCACACCTAGATAACAAGCAAGTATGTTTTACTGACCCACTACACAAAATAATAAAGATGTAAACAATTATATGATGTTGGAGAGGGTATTGTTTCACTTCATTTGAACATCCAAAATTTGGAGTGCTATTTCTAAAAAAAAATCTAGGGCCAATGCTGAAAAACTTACAAAATCCTAAGAAAATATTCTCAATAAATGACAGTTGCCATTAAAGAGAATGAGACATGCTCTCTATTAACGTTAAAAAGATTAAAGGGTTTTTTGAAAATTGTTATTTTTCTTTAATACTCTGTTTTCTTTCTTTAATGAGCTATGAACCAAAACCATAATCATATAAGGTTTGCATTATATGGAAAATTATTGACTAACAATCCATATCTCTCAGAATGCTAAAATTCTGGAGGATGAAAGTAGGTGTTGCTAAAATATTTCCAAGGTAAATGTAAGTTTGGGAAATATAATTTCCTCCTAGAAATTCACAATACATATTAGCATATTAAAAACTTTGAGGGGAAGCCAGGCATTGTGGTTTGTGCCTGTAGTCCCAGCTATTCAGGAGATTGAGACAGGAAGATTGCTTGAGCCCAGGCAGGTAAGCTTGGGCAACAGTGAGACCCTGTCTCAAAAAACAAAACAAAACAAAAATTGCAAAACAAAAGCAACAACTAGCAAACTCTGAGGGGTACTCCAGTAAAGAAACCATTTTTGCCAGTACAGTGGCACATGCCTGTAATCCCAGCACGAGAGAGGCTGAGGCAGGAGGATTGCAAGTTTGAGATAAGCCTCGGCTACATAATGAGTTCAAGACCAGTCTCAGCTACATAGCAAGACTGTCTCAAAAAAAAAAAAAAAAAAAGAGCAATCAAAGCAAGAGACTATTTTATACTTTGTTTGATTCAATGTTTCCCAAACTTTTATACTTGTACATTTAGATTTTTTCCTGAAACGCCTATTACAGTCTTGCAGAGCAAATATTCTGCAGAACAGTTTGGAAAATGCAGGCAAAAACAACAAGAATTTTTTCGGGGGAGTGGATTATATCATCTGTTTAAACTTAAACTCTTCTGAAGAAGTGTAGTTTAGTGGCAGAGTACTTGTGTAGCCTGGGTTTGAATCCCACTACTGTGGGGGTCCCTCAACGGACATAATTGGAAAAATGTTTTATAGTGCCAAATTGCCTATTAATTTCAACTATTTAAATAATTTAGGAACAGGAGTATCTGACAAGCATTATAATTTTCAAGCCTTAAAAGCTCTATATGAAATAAGAATGTTCTTTGGCAAAAACTACCCTGGTAAAATACCATGGGAAAATTCAAAAGAATCAATATTGAAAAATTTCAACTACTGTCCTAAAGCATTTGTTTCCCATGTTCTCCCTAAATATTTCCACTTAAAGATGGATTGGAATCTTTAATTTTTTTAGTTGCAACACAAATGTTACGTAATCTTAATTTGGTGTCCTTTTCCTTGGGGGTCAGTGAATCACATAATAATAAATGAACAAAGAGGCAGAAAGCATGTTAAAATTTTAAAAGGCAAGGGTCACAAGGGGACAGAAATGTTAAACTCTAGTGTGGAAGGAAATAAAAGCCAATCTCATGCAACTATCTTCCAAATCACCAAAAAAGTAAAAGAGAACTGTGACCAAATCAGTCACCAGCCTAAATTTTAGGAGGAAATATGACTTAGTTCCAGCTAGATGCAGTGCAGAATGAAATCAGCGAGGACAGCAGTAATTAGTCATTTGTTCCAAAGGATTAGTTTCTAGATTATTAAGGCTCAGGTGTCTGCTGAAAATTAGTAACAGATGTGCAGAAACCGTGCTCTACCTGAGAGGGAGAGAAGGGCAGGCTTTTGACAGGGGAACGCTTGGGAGTTGAGCTGCTGACGTCAGTGAATAGGAAGGAGCTAGAATCTCCAGTGGCTAAGGGGCTGGCCTGGCCCCGCTTTTGTCGAAGGATGACCAGCGGAACTGTGCTGAGCCTTGCAGGAAGTAAAGCCCTGGATGGGCCAAGTGAACCCTCGCTCAACACGCATTTGTTCACCCTGGGACTAGGCTCTCCTGTGGGTCTAGCCCCATGACCCTCTCTTTGCTGAAGCTGGAGGGCTTTGCCTGTGTGATGTTGGCTAGGTGAACAAGCCGCTTCTTCAAAGAATTCAGAACTGCTGAGATCACACAGTGATGAAGAATCCTGAAACAATGTGGGAGGCACAGAGCTTTGAGACAGTGTGTGCGTGATGTGTGCCGTCTTCACCTGAAACACAGCACTGAGGAAGAAATGCTATATGCAAGAGAACACTGGGCCCGACTGCTTGACTTCTTCTAGCTCAAGGATCATAAGTTGTTTTGTCCCTCTGCACTGCAGGAGTCCATGAGCGGCCTCAAGGCTGGCCTTGCAAGTGTGCTGCAGAGAGCTCCAGCATTCTCTCATTCACATGCAATTGAAAACAAACAGAAAAACTTCCTAGATGGTACACTGTGACAATATCCAGCCCGTGTCCAGGCCACATGCAATAAATGCTTTTTCACCACCTAGGAAACTAAAGCAGTGAAGCAGGTGTCTGCTGACACTCACATTCGTTTCACTAAAGATGATTTTTCTCAATAAACCAATGGGATTGCTAATCAATTTTCAATATTTTGTGGAGAAAGCAACGTCCCACCCATGAACTGATCACTCCAAATACGCTAAAAGACTGGCTAAAGCTCCAAAGAAACATAACACTTAATGTGCTATCCAAAAGTAAAGCAAAATTCTAGAGAAGCACAAAAAAGTAAGCAAAATAAAACATTAGTTAAAAGTAACCCAGACATCATTCTTATAACCTGAGCTCAGCTTTGTCAGTTATCAACTTCATTATTTTTCAAAGAAATACACCTTTTGAAGGAAAAGGGGGGAAAGATGACTTTTGTGTGGGAAGCCTATGAAATCGGATCTCTGAAAAGACATATCCACTAAGACTAAAATCATAGTTTTACCTTTACATGAACCTAGGCCAATAATGTACTTGCTACAGAAAATGGCAATGATTTACAAAATAAGTTTTCTAATTCCTCTTCCAGAAACATTAATTTGCCTTAACAATTCTACTTACAGAATCTATAAATTGGAGTGTTTCTGCAAATTCTAAGAGGTTCTTAACATTATCCAGAATGGTGCCCTGGTGGACGATCATGCACCTTGCTGGCGAGGCGCTTTCTTCAGGAAGAGAGCCGGGATCCACCGGCAGAGATGGAGTGGAGTGGTGTTCTCCCAAACAGGAAACAGGTGCACTGTCTCCCTGAGGTCTGGTGTGGTCGGCAATGGAGGTGCTGTGCCACCCGGGGTAGCTACATGTGTGGTTCTGTGTCTGAGGCAGGGTGGGGGATGAGTGTAGAAATAAAGAGTGGGGAGAAGAAAGGAAGAAGGAACTTAGCAATGATGTTGCACAAGGTATCAGATGCTGTTGGAGGAAAGATAAAAGGAGTTGCATCACCCAAAACTTATGCCTATAAGACAGTTGTCAAGATGTTTCCTTTCTGTAATGCAAGCCCCTGCTTTTTAATAGGGCTCTAGCTGGTACCTAGATGATCACCTTAATTGTTACCATTTTGTTAAAACTTCAAATCATGGCACTATGCCACAAAGTACAAAATTCTCATATTGAATGTCTCAGACAGCCACTTGCAGGTAAAGGTCCATCAATGCTTGGGGTGAATTAAGACTTGTCTTATTTGCATTCTCTCCTACTCAAAGGCTAGAGGATTCAAAAGTTACAGTTGCTTTTATCTGTACATATTCTGCTGTTTCTATCCCTTTCCAAGGCTACAGATTGCACTGATGCAGTAAAGGGCTGGTTAAGAAAGCAGAAGAGCAATTAACAGAAGGACCTTTACAGCATGACCACACAACAGGAGAAATTGCAAAACATTAAAGTTAAAAAGTGGTGGAGCTAGCATGTGCACATAATCATTTTATTATTTAACAAAAAGAAATTTACCCCTAAGAGTACTAGGTGGTATCACTTTTCTTTTATTCACTCTGTTGGTTAACTACAGATGTTACAAATTACAAGCTGCTTTCCCAGGTTGCTGCCCAATCACTCAAAAAGATATCAGAAATCAGACTTGCACTGCTTTCATGCAAGCAAACGAAAGAGAGTAGCTAATGCTATTTATGCAAAGGTGATTATATATGTATCTTTCTACATGTATATACTAAATATGCATCAAATCTAAAATATATGTAAATACAAGTTAAGAAAATAACAGTAAAAGAAAAAATCGAACAAGTAGGCACCATTTAGATATAAACTTGGTAAAAAATGCAGATTTTCATTCATTTTATCTTTACTACTCTTTGAATTAATTACAGTCCTATAGACAAAAATGGATGGTAACAATCACAAGTGGGTATTGTGGCACTATTACAGTACAAAAAGACCTCTACCAATTAAGTTAATGTACTTCCTGATACCAAAAGTATTTTATTAACAGCAACTTCTTGTGTTTAAACATTGTTAATGGATATATAAAGCCTTGGCTAGTATAATATTCAGTAGAGAGGTAAAAGAACAAAGAAGAGTGTCGGGGTGAAGCTGCCCAGTCTCTTCGACCCCACCCCCATCGCAGGGTGACATTCTTACTGGTAATGCCTGCTGTCCTTTCAGCTCATTCTCAGTGGACATTAGGAGCAACTCTAATTCCTTTATTCGCTTTTCTTTCTCTGGGTCTTCATCATTATAGTGTCTCTAGAATCACAAGGGAATAAAAGACAAAGGTCTGATTAGAAACTGTACACACTAAGTGGTGGCCTGGAGTCTTGGGGTTCCTCACATAGCCCAAAGAGCCTCTGTGCAACACCAACACCAGCTGAATTTCACCAGTACAGAAAACTTTATGAATGTTATTTTAGACTCAAAGCGGCTATGTGAGGTCCAAAGCTAGACTAATGCTGACTGGTGAGTTGTTTCAACTTGTACCCTTGGAGCATCAGAAAATTCCAGAGCAAACTCACTCCAAAAGCCAGGATGAGTAGAATGCTGCCCTGAGCTCTACCCTCCTTCTTATTATTACTTTTTCTTTTTATTTCACTTGGTCAGGTTGAAAATACGTGATGAGATGGAAGAATTTCAGAATTGCATTTCTGAAACACAATGCCTTGCCCAACTAATGAATTTCTTTATTAAATGATCTTACCTGGATGGCTGCCGCAGCTGGCTGAGGGACATTGACTATATTTACATGTAACGCTACAGGATATGGAACATGACTGGAGACCTAGAGGAAAAAAACAAAACAAAGGCCGAGTCATTCTTAGTTACATATGCTTCAGGGGATTTGGCTTCCTGAGGTTTTGTTCTGAGGCTGAGGGGGAAAAGCCCTTTACTGATAAATTTCATTAAACAATTAAGAACAATACCCCTCTAATCTGAAATTTAGCTAGGCCTTTAAAAATAGCTAAATAGCTCAAGCAACACGAGTGACACTTAAAGTGCTCATCAGTCCTGACAGGAAGCATTCCTTAGGTAGAGAAAACCACAATGGAAATAGAATGGAAAATACATTCATGTATGCATGAAAGAAATTTTGATGGGAAAAATTGATAGCGCTACTTGTTTGTAACTCAGAATACTTTTTGTGGAATAATAAAAAGCATAGAACCTCTTATGATAGTTCATTCACCTGAAACCTCTGTGGAAAGTCTGTAGTCAAATCCATAGAACAGATAGAGAAGAGTAAAAGCTATTTATGAATATGTTTTGCATAACATTTGCATACGAGCTCTATATTCTTGCATAAGTTTCCTTATTATTGTTAGTTCTAAGATTAATATTTCCTGATCTTTTTCTCTTTATTCTTCTTTTCTATCCACTAAAAATTATTTCTTTCCTGAGATGTAACCATCTAGAAATGACGCCAACCCAAAGGAGTATAAAAAGAGATATGTGACTCAATGTCACAAAGCTCTGCTCCTGACTCAGAGTAAGAAGGTAAATACTTGTTGAATGAATAAATTAGGATGTTTCTGCTAGATCACTACCAGAATTAAACTTATAATTGTCCACTGTATTTTAGTGTCAACCTATCTCCTCTTTAAATCTTTAAATATAATATTATATTTGATTTTCATTTTGGGAGGAAAAAATGTGAGACTACAAATGTATCTCCCTGCCGCATTTTTCTTTCAGCAGTATTTTAAGTAAATTTCCATTCAAAAGCTAACTTTAAATCACATTTGAAGTAGCAAGTTAGACTTAAACAACCAAGATTCTAGTCAGCACTATTTGTATGAGCTGTGTAACCTGGGACAAATTACTTGTCATCCTTGTTTCTGGATATGTAAATTAGAGATAACCATATTGCTACCCTATCTACTTCAAAAGTAAAGGTAAATCAAGATTATGTTTAGGGAAGCTCCCTGAAAAATACACAATTGTAGAGTATTTTTATGACCTGCAGTTAAAAATCACCATTTTTCTCATTAAACCAAATTCTTGGGAATGGCTTACATTTTGTGTTTCAGAAATGTGGTAATAGGAATAGTCGTTGTTAACTGGGGGCTGGCCAGTCAGAGGGAGTTGAGATGAGGGTGAGGCATGAGCAAAACCCATCAAATGATTGTTCTTCTGGAAGGTGGTGGCCAGGGTTGGCTGGCTGGCTTTCGAAGACTCCTGCAGATAACCTTCTTGTTCTACCTTCCGACGCATTGTAGAATTCCAGTGGTTCTTGATAGCATTATCAGTTCTGCACAGAAATACATCACATACAAATTTTACAAACAAAAATTTGAATTCAGATTAGAGTTAATTGACAGAAAACTGTTTCTAACAGAAATCTTTTCTCTGGGTCCACTAACAGTTCTTTTTTCTTTTTAATTGTTTTAAGTCTTTTCCACCTCCTAAGATTATACTTTCCCTGTTGCCTACAGGAAAACCCTGTAGGCAAAAACCCACAGGTTTCTCCTACTTATATAATCTGGAATGTATGGAGTTTTCTCTAAATTTTAGGATATTTTCACCATTTTCTTTCCTGGACATAGGAGTATTTTGAACACAATAACCCTCCAAGTCAATTCAGATCATTCATGCGGTACAAGATTCTAACACAATTTAAAAGTTCTGACTGTCATAAGAGAAATTGCTCCTTGGAGTGTGGCTTAGCAGGGCCTACACAGCACATTATGGACTTAGCAAAGTTTGGGGAGCATAATGATGCAGCCTCAATGTCCACTTTTTGCCTCTCATAGCACTAGTGAGATATTTTGAGCCAAAAAACCCCTCCTACTTTTTGAAAACCACTCCAATTGTTCTCATAATAGACAGAAGGGGTGGAAAATGGGAGCACAAAAGGAAAGAGGCTAACCCAAGTATATTTTCAAACTACAAAGCATTTTTACTAAAGTCTTTCCATTCTCAGGAAGATAATTTCTCAATTCAAAAAAAATTTTTTTAAAGAGTCTCTTCTACTATTTCCATGGGTGGGAGAATGTGTGCTAAAGAAAGGGGAAGTTCAATCGTCCCTTAATTTTCAGAAGAATCAACAGCATATCCTCTCAGAGCATATGCAAGAAAAGGCCTCCTTTGGCTTTTCTAAGCTCTTCCTGAGCACGAGGGAGGAAATGCTTTGGTGCATCACAAGGAAACATTATATGAGTTATCTCTGAAATGGCCCTTTCTCCATATTAAGGAGTATTGAGGATTAAGAAGCTTAAGAGTAAAGATACCTTTAATAATTTCTATCTTAAAATTTATAGTAAAAAGTATTTTCCAAAATAAACAAAATCAGGTATATGTTACGTAAGCAAGGGGAGTGAATTTCCATAGTTATCCTTCATAATGAGGTCATTTTCTTGCCTTGCTCATTAAAAATAAAAGCATTACACAGATACTGTTAAAAAACCTGAACAAAGTATGATAATCCTAGAAATACATTTTTATTCAAAGAAAAAAAATTAGTTGAATGGTATAATGAAGTGAATACAAATAACAGGAAAATAGTAGCCAAGTAACTACCAAAATGGTAGCAGTCACTGAACTGGCTGGGTGAAATCAGACGAAAGACTATCTGTCCTTAGTTTCCTTCTATGTGTTTAGAATTCTGTAATTTACAATTGGCTTTGACATTCATTTTACTTGCTCCTAACATTAGCTCTGTAAAACAGATTATTAGTCATTTTGCAAATGGGAAACTGAAGGCTAAGGAGAGTTTAAAGACGTGGCCCAAAGCTTACCACTGGGTGGATACTAAGTCCTCACCCAGATGAACTCGAAGATCTCTTCCAGTTCTGAAAGCTATGGATCTGGTTTATCCAATGAAACATGACTGATTGGATGTTATTCATTTTACATTTAAAACAGAATGTTCAATACCCACTCCCTCATTCTTCCCAATCAATACAACTTTTTGACATAGTATTACCGTCCAGGCAGTAGCTTTGCGATTTCTGCCCATCTGTTCCCCAGTCTCTTGTGTGCCTGGTAAATAATTCTGTCTTCCTCTTCTGTCCAGGAGGTTTTCTTAACTTCTGGATTCAAGTGATTATGCCACCTCTCCCTACATTGTTTTCCAATTCTCCCTTTTAAGTGCTTGGCAATAACAGACCAACGTTTCGGACCGTATTTCTGTACAAGCTCTATCACCTTCAGATAAACACAAAAATAACCTGTGTTTTAATGTTATGGAATGAGTCAGTGTAATCATGGTTCAGTGTTACAAGACCTTTAGGAAATCTCATTTCTAGAAATCTGCTTTCATTCATTGGAAATATGGGAATGGGCTCCTTTACTTCCTGTTTGTACACTTTACCTCCTTCCTCAGGTTGGGAAACATCCAACAAAGATGCTTTAGGAAAATTCTTAGTTATGATTCACACATCCATGAAAATGGAACTTACTCTCTGATCTTCTTCTTTAGTCCAAGGACCTTTGATGAGTTCAGGATTTAGTACTTTCTGCCATCGGTGCTGGCACTGCACATCTGTCCGATTCTAGACAAAGTATGCACGGTCATAAAGAGAGGATGTGAGAAGCATGTGAAGACTTTGTTTTATATGAATCCATGTAGAAAACATACAGTAAAGCATTCAAGGATATTTTAAGGCATGTGTAGAGAACCCACCTATCTCTCCTTACTTACAGAATAAAGAATATACAAAGAAGAAGATATCAAAGAATATATCAAAGTTGCACCACAAAATTAGAAGCTGTCTCTTGAGGGAAACAGTTCTGCCACATGAATTAAAGAAATATCACATTGTACAGGGGTCTGTCAATTTAACATAGCCTTAACTTCAGTCTATTGCATGTGGAAGTACCTGCATGGCCTAAGACTTATTAGAGATTCCATATTGTCAGGCTTTAATGGGGGTGGGGTTTAGCTCAATTGGTAGAGTGCTGGTCTGTTCACTCTGAGGCCCTGGGTTCAATCCCCATCACTGCAAAAAATGGGAGAAGGACATGGCAGCCCACCCCTGGAACAATCTCAAAACAATCAGCCATTGAAAACCCTATGAATAGCAGAAAAGCACTGACATAGTAGCAGGCATGGCACAGTGTTGGGGAATGTTTTGTTCTGTTGTATATAAAGTTGCTATGAGTTGGACCCGGCACTGAACAATAATGGACACCTATACGAAAGAACTAAAGTTTGCTTCCCATTCAAACTAAGAAATATGCTTCAATTCAAGGCCACAAGTATTTATATTGCATAAGGAACAAAGGTGATAAAAGATGTGTAATCTTAGAAGAAGAAAAAGACAAACACATAATTAATTATAACAGAAGGCTGAATTTGATTCATTTGCAAGAAGAGACCAAAGAAAAATGCTGTTGGGTTGAAAAGAAAAGTTTCCCTTAGGAAGAAAAATTGTTTCTTTAGGAGGAATCCAAAAGCACTCTTGATATGGACTTTGGAGAATGGTCAGAATTTTAATTCCTGAAGCAAAGGAAGAAATTCTAGAAGGTGAGATCACTAGGAACAAAAGCCCAGGGGAGGGAAAGCATTAATGAATACAACCAAAGCTGATTGTGGAAAGGAAGTAGGAAATAGCAGGGACCTGTAAGTTGGGGCCAAATAGGAGGGTTTTTGTGTACCAGGTCAAGGCAGTTTACTTAATTTGTGAGATTCTAAGTCATCATTGGTGGTTTTTTTGTTTGTTTGTTTTTGTTTTTTAATTAATCTATTGCACTGGGGATTGAAGTCAGGGCCCTTGTATATACTAGGTAAGCACTCTACCATTAAACTATACCCCAACCACTATTGTTGGTTTTGAAAATATAAGGTACAGCTGCATTTTAGGTGCTCCATCTGCCAATAGTATTTGAGATGAATGGAAAAGTAGAAAGCTCCAAATGGAGAAGCTAGTTAGGAGGCCACTATAATGTCCCAGATAGGGTGTGGTGGGGGGTTGGGAGGGCAGCTACCTGTGGCCAACCCATGGGAGTGAAAAGAATGAGAGGGACTACAGAGGAATTCCAGGTTCCTTAGTAACTGCTGGGATATAGGGGTGGGGAAGTGGGATAAATCAAAAAGTACTGTAGAATTTCCAACCCAGGTGTCAAAAATATGGCTATTGCTACAATGGGGAACTTAGAAGAAACTGACTTAGAGCAAATGCCAAGTATAATCATCTACCTTGTAACAAGCCATCACAACCATTTATCCTAATAAATCAAAAGATGAAACTAGAAGCAATTGTTTTAAAACATGTCAAAATCTTTTAACAATCTATTGAGAAACCTCAGTTATATGAGTTATAATATAAAATATAAATTACGGATTGGGCAATTCTCCTTCAACTTCTATGTAAGCAAATATGTAATATCTCAGTAACTTCTCCTGGAATTTTTTATTTAAATCTTTGGGAAGAGATTGTCTTCTGTGAAAAGAAAAAAAATTACTAACTTACCGGTAGATAATTGGCAATAACTTTCCAGTCATCTGTTCCATTCTGTTCCACCAGCTTCTTTAGTTTTTCATCCTAAGACATTTAAAGGTAATCCAAGGATATCAGTCATTTACTGAATAACTCTGTTCAGATTATAATGAACAAGGGAACCAATCTCATGATCCAATCCAGGAAAACAACTCAAAAATTTCTAAGTAGAGTATATATTAATATAATATACTGGTTTAAGCCTAAGTTTATTTCATGTTAAACTAGAGCTTTTATCTTGCCTCAGCTATTGATTAGTTGTATAAGCTTAGGTGTACCATTTTACCTTGCTAGACCTTAGTATTGTCGTCTGTAAAATGGGAATGTTGATATCAACAGGTTATGTGGGAATGACATAGGGTAATTATGCAAAACATTTACAATAATGCCTGGCGTATATTTACTGTTTAATATATATAACTGTTAAGAATTTTACTTGATGAAGAAAAAGTGAATTCCAGTGTTAGACTCAGTAGCCATTTAAGTAGGGCAATAGATAAGATCTTGTGTAAGAAATAGAATATTTCCAATTCAACATTTTTCATAAAAATTAGAAGATAACTTTTCATACTTAAATTTAAGGCATGTATAATGTAATGAAGTCATTTAGTTTTTGTGTCAATATATTCAGAGTTTAAACAAGGCCAAATGTACTAGGATACAGAAGACAATAAACATTTGTGGGCAATTGGGTCTATCAGTTCATATACTCTTCCCTGCCCTCCCAGTCCATAGAATCTTTCTAAGTGTGTTCCTTCTTGTTTCTGCAAAAGTAACATTTGTATACAATGCAAGTCAGTGGTGCTTCACAGACACAGGAATTGGGAAACCAGATTCAACACCAGAACTTTTACATTACTAAGGATCATCTAAGTGCACAATCTCTAGAGGTAAAATATGCATTTCCTATTCCACTCTGGGAATCTTGTCTGCCTGATTTACATGAAGCAGAGTGAAATGAACCTCAAGTAGGGTTAATACAACTTATTCTAATATGAAATCCTCTAAATTTAGTTGGAAAAATTTTTGACGTCATTAAAGAAAAAGAAACTTCTCACACATGAATAATTTTGCTTCTGAAGGATTTCCTTCTCCTACAAAGATCAAGCTTTTGATAAGCTAACAGAAAAGGAAATGTGGGAAGCAGATATATCTCCACTCATGGTTGGATGCTTTTAGGACAAAGCTCCACGTATATGGCTCTGTGAAATATGACATGCCAAGAATATTAAATCAATGTAATATAACAAGATGAGTTCCATGAGTGTTTTGTTTTAGGAAATAACCATCCATTTATTCAGGAATCAAGCATTAATACCTTACTTTGTAGTAATTAATTCTGGGTGCAGGGAACACAAAGATGAAGAGACACCTAGCCCTACCTTCAAGAGACTTGCAGTCTACTGGAAGAGACATATAAGTCATAGCAATAAAGAGGCAGAATGTGTGTCCTGTGGCGCGGAACACAGGAGAGTGCATCCAACCTTGTTGGAGGAAACTAGGGATGGCTTCATGGAAGAAGTGATGTCTTCATAGGTAATGAAGAAGTAATAAGAAGTGGGGGGGGGCTCAAGGATGAGAAGTCAACAGGCAAAGGGAAGCACAGATGAAGCAGAAAGGAGGAGTGGACATTCACAGAACTACAAATGGTTTGGAAATGGATGGTGCGGTGAAGGTGTCAGGGAATGGGGAGAGGTGAGCATTCTGCACAAGCACACTGGGATAAGTTCTGGAAGAGTCTGCTAACGAGTTTGAGCACCTGTAGCTTAGCTAAAGTTTTGTTTTTCATAAATCATAGACTACACATTGTTTTCCATGTTTTGATAAGATGATTGTTACCTCTTCCCTGGTCCATCTAGTTTTCCCCAAGTGACGCTTTCCAGACTTGGGAAGCAGCCCGTCATAGTCATGGTCACACATCTCAATGTCCTCCTCATCCTCGTCGCTACTGTATATGCTGCAGGAATAAGAATGAGCAGACATGGGCTGAAACAAGAGGATTTAAACTACAGGATTATAAAATTTACACAAAATCTCTCCAGTAAGCCTTTCAAAGGTTACGAAGATAAAACTCTGGGAACTTGCACAACAAGATTGTTTTCTGCATTCTGTTGCTGTAGTATTGTAAACTGGTTGGGCTGTTATTGGTATCCACAGATACAGCAAAGGGCCTGGCACTTTCTCACTGCTCTGCATGTTTAAACCTGCTGTTACTGTTAGACCAGGAACAAGTTACACATTTGGCAATCTTCCAACCAATGAAGGTTTAAGTTTAAAACTTAATGTTAAGGACAAGAAACGGAACAAGAGCCCATGTCCTTGATGTAAGTGCACACTCAAAATCTTTGGCATACGTCACATGGTTTAAACATATTTCCCAAACACAGTAAACAAATCAATTATGTTCTAGTGGGGCTGGTGCTCTATTAAAATTTTTAAAAATCAAGAAAGAATGCACTCAATAACAATGGTAGTCATCGCTTAAAGATTAGAAGATTAGGAGAATCTAAGAGGAAAGGATTTTTTAAGCTGGCGGAAGGATAAGACCAAATGATCAGACTGCTTTGCAACTAACGTAAGTATCGAAAGGTTCAAAATTCTGGAGCTGGTTGAACCAACTTGTGGCCATGTTTACAACACTCAGTTCCCAGAGTAACACAGTGAATAATTAGGCCATGGATTGTCAGAATCCCAGCTACTCTTATTTAGTGCGTCTCTGACTGAACTATGTTAAAATACCTTATAGTGTACCTAATTAAAAGCCAATGGATTCCTCAGAAGAAATCTACAAGCTTAGGGAAAAAAAATTACTGTTTTTAAAACAACTTTTTAAAAACCTATGAACTATGAATTCTGATGATTTTTGAAGTAACCCCATAGTGTTTACTAATCATATATTGAGTGGAAGAGACTAATTTTACAGTTTACTTTTAGATGTAATTTTCCTTGTGAAACGTAGGGTATGAGAAATTACATTCTTAGAAACTTCACTGAAAATTATTGTAATATTG
Source organism: Pedetes capensis (assembly GCA_007922755.1). Taxonomy (NCBI): domain Eukaryota; kingdom Metazoa; phylum Chordata; class Mammalia; order Rodentia; family Pedetidae; genus Pedetes; species Pedetes capensis. The sequence goes on along the minus strand of VMDO01003979.1, from coordinate 81,706 downwards.
AGAAATCCATCAAACTCAGAGTGATAACATGATATAAAGGAATATAATGTCAAAAATCCTGAATTGAGGTTCTTATCATTTAAAACCATTATTTTGGGCAACAAATTGATGGTCCAGTTTGCAGTCACAGGATGTGATCTAAACTTAAAATACCACTACCACAAAAAAACCCCACTAAACTTTATTCATAATCTGCAATCGGTTTTCTCATCTAGTGTATATCCTTTAAAACAAAAGCCATGTTCTGTTGTATACTGTAAATGAGGCAATAAACAACTTCTGACCAATAATAATTCAATAGTTTCCCTTTAAAACACAGTATGCTACCAAAAAAAAAAAAAAAAAAGTTATAAGCAGGGAGCTGTAAGTCAGCGTCTTTTGAAAAGTTCAAACGTCTTTTGAAAAGTTCAAAGTTCAAAAGGGAACCCCTTGGATAGAACCCAAATGAAGTAGCCCCTTGTGTATATCAGGGATATCAAGACCAAAGAATCTGAAAGTGGAGTCATAGATTCAACTCAGATTGACCTTTTAGATTTGGCTACTTCTGGTGATCACATTTTCAGAATTGTGGAAGACAATTACCAAGCTAGTAATAGGGCTCCTCTCTTGGCAACAGTTTAATCTAAGAACAAGCAAAATATTCAGTCATCCATAGAGGGCAGCCAGCGTCAGGTGAGAAAGAACAAGAATCAAACTGGACCAGTTTTCCCCAAGCAAAGGTGCCAGACCTAGTTCTGCCTGAACCTAGTAGCTTGACTCGGACAAATTCATATATTCATTCTCTCTCCCCCCACCACTCTCTCCCCTCCCTCCTTTCCTTCGTCCCTCCCTCCCTTCTTCTCTTCTTCCGTCCCTGACCTCCAACTCCCAGTCCCTCCTTCCTCCCTCCCCCCCCCCCCCCCCCCCCCCCCCCCCCCCCCCCCCCCCCCCCCCCCCCCCCCCCCCCCCCCCCCCCCCCCCCCCCCCGCAACCTCTCTTCCTCTCAGAACCTCAATTCCTCACCTATATATAGGGATTGGATTGTCTTTCTAAGGTACTTTCCAGCGCGGTATAAATGATGCCCCATGTCTTCCGTGCCTCTTAAAAATTAAGCACAGAGATAAAACCAATGTTTTGGAGAAAACGTGGTATGTGACTCCTGCAAGTCCTCAAGGGGCCATAAGGGCAGTAAGGGCCAGTCCAGGGCTGCTATTGGCAGCCTTGGCTGGAGGCTTGCCTTTGAGCTGTGCGTGTGATTTCCTTGCTCAAAAGTGACCTGGTCGCCTTAGTAGCATGATTAATTTCTACTAAGGACCTGAAATAACTTTTCCTTTATCTGCTCTGACAAGATCTCAGACCCAACAGTCAAAGGGCTTTCAAAGGCTGATTTCAGGCGCGATGCAGTTGACTCCTCCACCTGCTAGACCCGGTGTGGTTACAAGAGTACAACTATGAATATTACGTTCTGTCAAGGAAACAAACCGTGCAAAGAAACGAAAAAGAAAAGAGGTGCTGGGGGTTGGGAAGAGGCAGGGGAGCGGGAGGAAGTGCCTTGTGGCCGCTACTGTGATTCTAGAAAAGGGGTTCAGACTCATTTCGCTGACCTGGTTAATAATCCCTGCCGAGTAGACGCTCGCCCTGCAAGAAACGGCTCGGAGCCCGCAGCCGGGTTTCTCTTCCCCCTGAGCCAGGTTCAAGGCTCCCGCCCCCCGCCCCCGCGCCGCCTCCCCTCTGGGCTACCTGCGCGCCTGGGGGAACCTACGCGGCCCCACCCCGCGGGGGCAGCCCAGACCTCGGGGCGCGGAGCCTCGGCCGCGCCTCCTGCCAGCACCCTTTCCCAGCTCCCTCCTGCGGCTGCCTGTCCCAGCTCTCCACCGAACAGGTGACCCCAGTGCTCTCCAGTTAAGTCCCAAAGTCGAGTGGCGAAACCTCTCCGGGGGCGGCACTCCAGCCCGGACGCAGGGCCCCCGCGAGGCGTAGGAAGCCAAGGTCCCCTAAAGTCGCCCTCCTTTTCCTCCGCCGCCCAGCCCTGCCCAGGCGCCGCTCCCCGCGCGGCCCCGCCTGAGGGTGAGCTGCGAGGCCCACGCCCACGCGCTCTGCAACTTCCCAGCCCTGCGTGGGGACCAGCGCCTGCCGGTTCAAAAAGCAAATAACTTGGCGAAAATCAAACAACCCGAGGAAGGGCGGGCGGAAGGGCTTTGCCTCCACCAAATTCCTCCCAGAGCCCCTGGGTGAGGGTTGGTGCAGTCTCCCAGCCCGAGGCCAGACACCTAAGGCTGCTGGAGCAGAGCGCGAAAAGGAGCGGCGACCTCAGCCGCGTCCACGTGTGCGCGCAGGGAGGGGACCCCTGGCCCGGGAAAGGAGCCCGCGGGGACTGCGCCCCAGTGGTGCAGCAGCGACCTTGTGTGCTGCGGCCCTCCATCCCCTTGCCCGAGTGGCGTCCGCCACGGCCACCGAGCCAACCACCGTGCCTGCCGCTTGCAGAGAGCCGGGTGTGTTGAGTCTGGGAAATGCCGAGATCAAGGGAAGCCGGACGGCCAGCAACTGACAGCTCCGACGAGATTTCCCTCTTTTTCTGCTTCCTCTTCCCATCATCAGTGGGGCCAAAATTTAAGATTTCACCCATCACCCTGGCGAGCATTCCCAAGTGCAGTAACATGTGCGGCGCGGGCGCGGGTGGGTGCGCGTGCAATATTTGCGGAGAAATAAAAGCCTCCCTGAGAATAATTGTTTGAATCTTCAAAACCAGGGTTTAAAACAATTTGCAAACCCTTTTTGCCCCCCCCCAATCTCCTTTCCAGCCGCCTGTCAGCTGACAGTCTTCTTGCCTTCATAAAGAATGAATGAAATTTAAATGAACTACCTGCAGCTACTAAACAATCCGGCATTTTCCTATATCTGCCATATGCTCTGCACTTCCAACTCCAAACATCTCAGGGGATCCAGCAATTAGGGAGCGACTCCCTCGCGGACACTCGCGGCACCGAGCCAGCCACCTGGTGGGCTCCCCGACTATGGTAGGCAACACTATGCCCCCGGCTGGAACACGTAGCCTTTTCCTTCCATAGGAGAAAAGTATCCCCGTGCAACTTGCAAAATGAGCGACAGGGCGTGCTTCCCAACGTTACCCGCAGAGACTTTTCCATTCATCAGTCTATCGGGCGGCTCCTGAGGCCGAGGCAGGGGCTCCAGGTCCTCGCAAGAGCTGACAGCCCCACGGAAGAAGAAGATCCCGCAACGAATCCCCACCTGCTCCCAGGAGCCTGGCGCCCTGCGCGCTCCCGCCCTCGGCCGCCCGCCCAGGTTCTCCGTTACCTGTGCCGGGGTCTCCGGGCCATGGCGCAGCGAGCGCGGGGCTACGCCGAGCGCCGCGGGGACCGCACCGGCTGTCGCCTCCCGCTGCCCTCCGCAGCCCTCCGCCTCGCTTGCGTCCCTCCCCGGCTGTGCAGCGGCGCTCCGCACCGCCCGGGCGAAGTTTCTCGGGAGAAAAGGGAGGAGGAGGAGGGCACGGAGGAGGAGGAGAAAGAGGAGGAGGAAACAGGTTGATATTAAAGTGTAAACTCTGTAAACAGAGATGCCATCAAACAAAGAGCTTTGGACACTCCCCCTCCCGCCAAATCTGGCGCCCCTGCAGTGCGCACGCGCCCTTCCCGCCGCCTCCGCGGTCGCCCTGGCTGCAGCCCGCGGGGCCGCAGGGCCGCCGGGGCCGCGGCTCCCATTAGACTCTCGCGCCGCAGCGCTGCGCCTGGCGCGTCGCGAGGCCCTGGAGGCGCGCGGGCCGCGAGCCCGGGCTGGGGAGGGGCGGCTGGGGTCCGCGGCGGCGCCTTTTCCTGCGCAAACCCCGCTCTTGGGCCGGGGTGGCGCCGGCCCGCGCCAAGTCCCGCTGATGCCGCCTTCCTTGGCTGCTGGGCGACCGCCGCAGAGTCGCCTCACTCGGCTTCCTCCTGGGCACAAGGACCCGAGCTCGCCGCGCTGGGACTCACAGTGGCGGGGGTGGATGGGAGGGAAACTCCCGCAATGAGGATTGGATTTTAGGCAGGGTTGAAAACTCATCCCCCTGGGGAAAGAAGAATTGGGGGCTTGGGGGGTGAGGAGAGAGAGTGGGAGCCTACTTTTTTCAAGGAGGTTCAGCTAGGTCTTTAAGAGAAAAGTTACTTGTAGTGACAAAGAGGACCCTTAAATGCGAGCTGGGCCTGCGGCTAATAGGGCTTCCAGGCTGAGATTTCACCCCGGTCCCAGATCCTGCAGCCCACACGCCACTGTCATATTGTCTCAAGCCCTTCTTTTTTTCTACCGGGTTTATGCCCAGCCCCACCCTTCTTCTGCCCCGCCCAGGGGGCGCCCAAGACACGCCTCGGTCTCCTATGTAGTACGCGCACCAGGGATCACACACCTGCAAAAATTCCACCTGGTTGCACAGCGCGCCGCCAGCACAACTCAGAAAACTCTGCGTTTGCACTCATGGTTTTAAAAGTTAAACACTTTCTGATTACCGAGGTCGATGTCCACGGTTAGTGTAATTTGAGGGTTCTATTCGACCAGCTACAAGTCAGCAATGCTCATTTAACTGGGGGCTCCCGAAGAAGTAAAGAGAGAAGTGCTGAATTTATAAGGATTGGTGATTGGGGGATTTTAGGGGAGTTTTAGTTTTACTTCCGTTTATAGATCAGTACCATTGGGGATTTTTTTTCATTCTCTCTACACACCAGCTTATTATTCCTTTAATCTTTTAGGAGCTTGAGACTTCTGCTGACTGAGTTTGTGGGTGTCCTATGTGCCCCAGCAGTTCAAACTTAGCTCAGAAAGCATTTTCCTTACTAAAAAAGCATGCTCTTACTAAAATGAGTCATAATTTTATTAAATGGTGAAGTATGCTAAGTTTCAAGACTATCTGATGGTGTTCGAAACTTTGCTACTTAAAATTTGGTATATAGTTTAAACCTTTATCAAAACATGTTATTCATAAGGTTGTACAACATGCTTCATGAGAAATAACACTGAGAGAAAATTATTAGCTATTTCAGTTCACAATTCTGAAAGGCAAGTCACTTCCAAGTTAATATATCTTTAAAATCAATGTTTATTTCTAGATTTTATAATGAAGTTTCTTTCTTTACAACAAAAATAAGCAAAAACTTAAAAATTATCTATAACAAACATCTAGGAACTACTCCTAAAGGAATTGCAGTCTGGCTTGGTAGTATTTTAAGAACCTAACTGGCAGGAGTCCCAATAGCTGAGCCTCTTGAACACAATGTATCTTCACCTTTTCTAAAGTAAGTTCATAGCTTCCTTCCCAAAATTCTTATAAGTGGAACTACTGTATGATTCTTAATCTCATTTTAAGTAGAAAGACATTAAATCCAATTTTCCTTATTTTCTTTCTGAATCATTTTCATGAGTTATTTTGACAACCCATAATATTGTTATTCCCCAGATATTTTGCTGTATAGTTTTATATTTTTTCCTCATATGTGTGACAATTATATGTATGGGGACATGTATCGCTCAATTAAGAATATATATGCAATAATATTATTAGGCTAATTTGTGATATATTGCCATCTGTTAAGTATATGGAAGGAATAAAATCAGAGTATCAAAATTCTTGTATGGCTGAAAATATATTTTCAAAAATATTGCAGGATGCTTATTGTAACTATATTTATACATTTTGTCCCAGATTTATAATTATTACAAATGGATTTTTAAATAATTTTACATATTTCACCACCCTCAATTTGTTTTTAAGATTTGCTACATTAGTTATCTTTGCTGTGGTAGAGTTGGGATGGGACTAAATTCACCCATTTATTAGGAATGCACTACATGGGTCAGAAAACTTTTCTGTGAAGGATTAGGCTTTGGTGGTTATGTTGCATAGTCTTCTATGTTTCTTTTGTCCCTCCTCCTCTTGCGTCTCCTCCTCTATCCTTCTTCACAACTCTTAATAATGTAAAAACCATTTATTGCTTAAAAGCCCTACTCAGCCTACAGGCCATAGTTGGCCAACATTAGAACAGCGATCTTCAGTCTTTAGTATGCATCAGAATCACTGGAGGTACCCATGAAAAATGCACAGTCCCAGGCTGTCCTCCTAGTGACTGTGATTTAGTAGGTCTGAGGTAGGGCCCAGGAATCTGCATTTTAACAAGTACTGCAATGATGTTCATAGAGGAACTCTCCAGACCACTTACTGATCATCTCAGCTGTTTCGACACTGACACTTTGTCAGTTTTCTCCCATGGCTTTCCTCTCCCTCCTTCCCTTTCACCTCTCCTGGGCTAAACATTCAGGCTGTCTATAACTCAAAATGATTCAATTCCATGAAAAATTTGGTGCCAATAACCAGAGGGCTGTCACAGCCTAGTCCTTCTTTCTTTACTATTAAACTCCAGCGTCATTTTTGAAACTTGAAGGAAAAGAAATCACTGATCACTTGCTGGTCATCCTAAATGATTCTCCCCCTCAAAAAAAGCAAGCACATGAAAAATTTAATTTTGCTCTAAACATTGGTGAAGGCCTGAAGGAAGAAGGATGTATAAATGATGGATTCTAGCTGCTGTGCTTCTGACTGATGAAAAATCCTGGGCATGTGAATCTTTAATAATGGCAATCAGCACTCCAAAGATGAATGTGTGTTATCAATGGTAGAACTAGCCCAGCGTTCAGGAGCTCCATGTCTCTACTGCCCATCTTTCCCACCCCCTCAACCTAATTTGTCTCTAGGCATTAAAAGGCGAATGATTACAGTAAACACCAAATGGTTAATGCGCAGAAAATTCTTGATCATTTCAGTTAATGAAGAACAGCTGTAGCATGTATAGATGAAATCCATACATTTGGGATAAGCCTCATGTTGACTCCCAGTAATAACCTTTCAGTAATAACAATGAGGTAGTGCAATGCGCTTTGTAGAGCCTTCATAAGAGCTGGGTGACCAAACAATTTTCATCCTTAGACGAGTCCTAGATTTGGTACATCTTGCTTGTTTCCGCTCTCCAAATTCTCGTCATCTTATATATTCCTATAACAACCAGCCTACATATTTTCACCAATGTTTGAACTGAATCTTAAATAAAAGATTTGAACCTTTGCGGCAAGAGAGAAGAACATTCTGGAAGAAGGGGAAAATGTGAGCAAAAGCACACAGTCAGGAACCGCAGGGCATCTTCCAAGCATATGGGACATAGAACTGTACAAATTGCCTGAAAACCAGGAGAGCTTTAAAGCCCAGATTAAAGTGTGTGTGTGTGTGTGTGTGTGTGTGTGTGTGTGTTGAATAGAAATGCTATGACCAGAACTATGCATTTGGAAGATTAATCTAACAGTACTTTTAGATAGATTAGAGTGAGAAGAGACTGAAAAGAGACCAGTTAGTTGATCTGTACCAGAGCAATAACCCTTATTGAAATGAAAAGGAGGCAGATCAGAATATTGCATAGGCAGAGCCTTCAAGACTTAGAAACGGGTTGAGTTGGTATTGGAGGCACCATTAATAGAAATAAGGAAGTCAAGAGGGGAAGAGAAGTGTGCACGAGGAGATTCAAAGAGGAAAGGGTTTTAGATTTCAGTATGTTAAGTTTGTGGTTTCTTATGGAAGAGATCAGGGTTGAGTTTTCAGCAGCTGGTAGAGAGTGTGGCATCAGATCCTGCTGGAGAGGTTGAACCAGCACAGTAATGTGTTGGAGTTAAATTTTGTGGGCCAATTGTTAAAATAGTAAATCATAAGCTTGGGGGCATAGCTCAGGGATAGAGCACTTGTCTAGCATGTGTAAGGCACTGAGTTAGATCCCCGGCACCACAAGCAAACAGCAAATAATTTAAACTTACAATTAAATATTGTTGTTGTTGTTGTTAGGTGCCGTCGAGTCGGCATCCGACTCATAGCGACCCTCTGTACAACAGGGGAAACACTATTGTCAGTGCTTCCCTGATGTACATAGGGTTTTCAATGGCAGATTGATTTTTGGGAGGGGGTTGTGGCCTACAGCTTCTGGTGTTCCCAGGCGGTCTCCCATCCAGGTACTAACCAGGCCTGACCCTGCTTAGCTTCGGAGATCTGACAGGATCGGATGCCACAGGGCTATGGCTGCAGCAATTAAATATACTATGTTTTAAAATATAGTAAATATTTAAAACTCATCACTTCCAGTTTTACCATATTTTCTCATATCTGTTATATCTCTATTGTGGAAATACTATATAACATATGCTGTTCTTCATCTCTTTCCAATTTTGCATTTAGTGAATGAATATTATTGACTTGAAATTGACTAGGATTGCAGTATTTACACCATAGAAAGTGGTGCATCCTATAAATAAGGGCTGTTTCCCTTACAAAATCAGTTGTTAAACATTTACCAATGCCACATTCAACATAGGCTACTCGTAGGCCTTTGTTTTCATGAAGGCAATAATTGTGCCCTATCAAAGATTTGCTAGGGAAATCATGGAGAATATGTAAGAGACTGAAAGATGGACTTGAAACTGAGAGGCTAGGTGGAGAGACACATTGGGGATTAAAAGAAGGTTTCTGGGTTGATTACATGTATAAATTATATAAAAATGTATAAGAAATATATATATGAATATATATTGGTTGGTTGGTTTGCAGTGCAGAGGATTGAACCCAAGGCCTCATGCATGCAGGGCAAGTATTCTACCATTGAGTACATCCCTTGTCTTTGTTTTTTCATTTAATAGAATTTTGGTAACATTTTTGACTGTAGTTCTCAGTAAAAAAGCAAAACAAAACATGTTTTATATCCTATTTCAACATACACACACAAACACACACACAGAGCTTTAAAAAATAATAGTTTCAGGACCTGGGTTGTGAGTCCATGGTAGAGTGCTTGCCTAGCATGATCAAGGTGCTGGGTTCAATCCCCAGGACCAGCAGCAAATCAAAAAGTTCATAAGCAATGTTTGGTAACAACAACAAAATCTGATGTATTCTATTCAATACTCTCTCATTAGCAGCCCTGAATTGTTTTTGTGCCCTGTTTATAGGTGGTGAACCGCTGTGTGAAAAACATTGGTGCAGAGGATGAAGGCCTTATCTATTTCTCCTTTAGAAAATCTGCCTTATGGAATCACTAACTTTTTTCCAAGCTGTCTTTTCAAAGCTCTGGGGATAAGTCCTCAAGCCCAGGTTTTGTTTTTGTGCTTTTTTGAAGACAATATATAGCCCAGGCTGGCCTGGAACTCTTATGTAGTCCAGGATGGCTTTGAACTTGGGATCCTCCTGACTCAGGCTACTGAGTGCTGGGATTACAGGTATATGCCACCATGCCTGGCTTCCTGAAAACCTGTTTATAGAAGGATTTTCTCTCCCATTTCTCCTCACAACTGGTCTTAGTCAATTCCTCCTCCTTCTCTACATTTCCTTCACATATGTTTGTTATTGTTGTTGTTGTTAGGCGCTGTTGAGTTGCCTTCAACTCATAGCAACTCTCATAGGGTTTTCAATGGCTGATTGTTAAATGTAAAATAGCAGCTTTCAAAGCCAGTCAACAAAATGCAAGCTTTCACTAATAGAACTAGCAAGAACAAAAAAAGATGAATGACATTTAGGGGCTTATTGGAATAACAAAAATGAGAAGATGTCTAACTGAAGTTCATTAAATCTATGGGCAGAAGCCAATTTCCCTGAGCCTCATATTCCAAACCTTCAAACTATAGTTGTTGTTGTTAGGTGCCGGCAAGTCGATATCCAACTCATATCGACCCTACATACAACAGGAGAAACACTATTGTCAGTGCTTCTCTGTTCTTCATAGGGTTTTCAATGAGAGATTGATTTTTGGGAGTGGGTTGCCAGGTCCTTCTCCCAAGCCTACAGTATCTGGTGTTCCTAGGTAGTCTCCCCTCCAAGTACTAACCAGGCCCAACCCTGCTTAACTTCCGAGATCTGAAGGGATCCGATGCCACAGAGTTACAGCTGCAGGCACATACTGGGCATAAGCATGGGGAAAAAAAGAACTGGGCCTTTTGCTGGGTAATTCTCGCACACATGGCCCCTCTTCCAACCTACTGTCACACACCTTCATCTAGGTTATCATTATTTCACCCCAAACTACCGTAACAGCCCTCTAATTAATTTTCCACACTGCAGCCTCTCTACCCCATCCAGCCTACATCCCACTGCTGGGTGAATCTCATTATAACCATTTTTTGGCAGTAGTCATCTATGTAAAGACCCATAACTGTCTCCATAATGTTGACAAGATAAGATCTGAACTCCTTAACTTGGCATACCCTGTTTTTAGCTTGCTCTGGCTTCTGTGCCTACACAACCTTACCCCCAGGGGTGATGGTATTTAATAACTGAGATGGCTCATCCACCAACCAATAAAAAAGGCCTTGGCTCTGGGCATCCTGCAAAGTTCCACAGGGGACACTGGCTGAATGCCATTTTGCCTAACAACTCACCTACCTTCCAACCTCAATTCCTACCACACTCTTTCACTCTGTTTCCACCCCCTCCCTCCAAAATATCATTGGAAATCTCAAGTCTTTGCTTATACCTTGCCTCTGGCTTGAAATGCTTTATTTCCTCTCCTCTGCTTGTATAAGTTGGCAGCTGTCCTCTAGGTCCCTAAAGCCCAGCCATCTTTCTGAATCCTTCCTAGACTTCCCTAATCCACAATCACCTCTCCTCTTGGGCATTATGTTAATGCCTACCTTTCATGCCTTTTCTTGAGCATATGGCCCAATTACCTTCCTTTCATATTTATTTACTTACCTGACCATTCATTTTTAATAAATGTATTTTACCCATCTCCTCTGGAGTCTTGATTGTAAACTGAAGAGGAGGAATCATCATATCTTTTTACCTTTCTGCAATTATAATTAGTTCTTCAAACTGAGTCTCTGGCACAAATATCCACATAAATATTTGTTGTTCTGTTGACAATTGACGTGGAACTAGTTGAAGCTGTTTGACTCTTTGTTTGTTTTAAATATACTTAGTGGTGTGCTATATCTGTGTTTTAGACTTTACAGCAGACTTTGGCATATGTTCCTCAGTTAATCCTCACAGTTGGTCCTGTCTTTCTACCTAAACTCCCTCCACCCCTTTTTTGGTGGTGTTGAAAATCAAATCCTGGGCCTTGCTTATGCTAGGCAACTATTCTACTCCTGAGTTACACCCTAGCCCACCATTCCAAGTTACCCTTTTCTTGATGTTTAAGTGAGGTGACTAAAGCTGAGAGAGGTGAAGTAATTTTTCCCAGGTCACCCAGGAAACAAATGGCAGAGCTGGAGTATAACCCAGCTTTTTTCTTCCAAATCCTGAGTTCTTTCCAGTCCTCTGCGGCAGTATCCAACTTTTAGTGTCTATGCTTGTATGTTCCTGTAATTCTTCTCAAATCTTGGGCCCCACAGATAAATTCAACTCTCTCCTCGAGGAAAGGTTGATAAGATCACAAATTACATTTTTAAAATCTTAGTGCCAGTGTTTTATTGCTAAGATTTATCTAGATTACTGTCCTTTTAGCAATGTGGCTTTGGAAGGTTTTTCTTTTAAAGCATATTGTTTCACACACTTTTTTTCTGAATCTTATTTCTTTCCTTACTACTCTACTATTACATATTTATCTCTATATATTTACCTTAACATCTTTACATAATATTGAATTCACTTGAGGGAAATTCAAAGAGCCATCCATTTTAAAATGAGTCATAAAATCAATGAATGAATCAGTGCTTAATTCCAGCAACTATGCAAAGACTTTTCAGTGTTTGTTAAAACCATTTGATAAACTTGCATCTTTTCTAATTACTAGTATGTTTGGCCTAATTCTTTTTGTAAAAAAATCTAAAATCAAAGTTTAAAATTAGGAAATTTTAACTTAGAAAAAAATGGAGGGGAGAAGCTGCAGAGGAAGTATTATATATGTGTGTAAATATAGGAACGTTGTTGTTGTTAGGTGCCGTCGAGTCGTGTCCAACTCATAGCGACCCTCATAGGGTTTTCAATAGCTGAGAGTTTCAGGATTACCTTGTTTCCGGGTTGCCTTGGGAGTGGGTTGCCAAGTCCTTCTCCCATTTTTTGCGGTGCTGGGAATCAAACTAGGGACCTCAGAGACTGTACAGCGGCGCTCTACCAACTGAGCTAAATTCCAGCCCCCAAGTAAATGAATAGGTATATGTATATGCATATTGTGGCCTTTCACATCAAATGAACTACACAATTCTAAATGGGAACCTGTTAACATAAAGTACACTGTTACACCACTCTGCATTTAAATTTATTGCTAGAAATACCAAAAGCTTTTGAACGTGTAAAGTCAATACAGTAAAGTTGTGACATCTATAGGATAAATACTTTGATTTTCCTTGTAGTAAAAATGATGGGACTGAGCCAGGCTGGAGTGGAACAGGCCTGTGATCCCAATGACTCTGGAGGCTGAAGCAGGAGGATGGCTATTTCAAGGCCAGAGGCAGCCTGAATAATTTAACGAGACCCTGTCTCAAAATAAAAAAAGAAAAATTTAAAATGGGTTAGGGGTGCAGCCCAATGGTAAGAGTACTAGAAAAACAAACAAATAAATAAAAATAATGGTACTGAGGAAATAAAATAGTCTGCTTATGAAAAGTATCCATTTCCAGAATTATCTTGATTTGGTTTAAATATTTGTGTTAAGTAAAACGTTTTACATTTTGTAAAGAAAAAAGCTTCTAAAGAAACTGTATCAAAGTACTTATAATCCTTTGTATCAAAATATAGACAAAGTTCTAAAGCATTAGCTTCCCAAGGGAACTTGTGGAAGCACAACTGATTCCATTTTAGTTCAGAACCTGACAGAGAGCTTTGCCATGGACAGGCAATATTTTGTTAGGAAAATGTCAGATAGACTCAAGTTCTCATAAAAAAGATGTAGCTCATTAATTTATAATTGACTATATATATATATATATATATATATATATATATATATATGGAGTACCTATGCAAAGTTTTGGTATTTGTATAAAAGTTTTAACTTATGTTTTAGTCCAGATTGCATAGTTGTCTCTAAAAAACATGTAGTGATTCTCTTTCTTTTAAATAATAGGGATTTAATAATAGTCTCATAGACCATTAAAGAATAATGCATATTAACATATTTTTAGAAGTAAGATGACTTTTACTTTCACACTATTACACTTATCTATTCTTTTCTTCTCTTTTCTTTTCTTTTTTTCTTTTTTTTTTTTTTTTGAGAAAAGGTCTTGCATGTAGTTTAGGCTGGTCTTGAGCTCTAGATCCTCCTGCCTCAACCTCCGAAGTGTTGGGATTACAGATGAGCATCACCACTCCTGGCTACATTTTTCTTAGTTAACAATTTAGCATGTATGCGGCTATATGAAGTAGATGTTACCAATGTTAAAACTATGAAAAAATACTCATTGTAAAGTACCTTAAGGGTACCTTTCAATATGTGAAAATCAGAATTTTTATGATGATAATGTTGATTAAAATCACAAACCACTTCATAGTAGATAATTTTCTTTGAAAATTTAACATAGGAACAGATTTCATATGTGCAAAAACTGATGCAGTCATTGCATAGTGGTAGATTATCTTATGGCATGTTAATAGCTTCATTGGTTCTTTTTGGAGACAGCACAGAATGACTCACTGAAAAGAACATGCCAAGTGAAGTTTTGAAATTATAGCAGGCTGAGTTGTTGATACTCTCTTACAGTGAATGGTATTACCATCCTTTCAGTTATAGTCAAGCCAGGAACTTGGAGTCACCCTAAACACTCCCTGCCCCAACATTCAATCAAACACAAAGTCCTGCTAAGTTCACTTCTTTAAACTTTACCCAATGGCTTCCCTTTTTTAAATTTTTAAAATATTTTTTAATCCCTCTACAAACCACTTTAAACACTTATCAAGTCCCTGATGCTAAGCTGCTTTTCTTAAAGTCATCTTAAAGTCATTCTCTTTACAGTTGTCACATAGAAAAAAATTATAAACACAGTCTGGCCATAATACTTTTTTTACTTGAAACCATGTCTGAAGCAGTAGCTCTTACCAGCATTTCAAGGTCATCTGGAAACTTCCCAGACTTCACATGTTTTCCCTTTCCCTTAAAAATCAATCTTTATGTTAACATAAAGATCCTCAAATCCTCAGCATCATATCTAAGATTCTTCATAGCTTCTTATCATACTTATGCTAGGAAAAATCTACTGCTCATAGGTTCACTATAAGATTTGTGCCCAAGTGCTTTGCTTATTCTGTTTTTTGTTGTTGGTTTTTTTCTTATCTTTTCTTTTTCTTTTTCTTTTTTTTTTTTTAATTATTTTTGTTGTTGTTGTTGAGACAGGGTCTGGTTATGTACCCCAGGCTGGTCTTGAACTCAAGATTCTCTTATCTCAGCCTTTGAATTATAGGTATGCACCACCACATCCACCTTGTTCATTCTCACTTCAGTTCTTGCTCATTTTGATCCTCTGCTTACTACTCTCTTCCCATCCTTCTATAGACTAATTCCTGCTTGTCATTCTAGCCTTAGCTGGCAGAGTACCTATTCAATGTCCAGTGGCTATTTCTCATTGCTCTCTCACCCTCTGAATCAGTGGGTCTTATGGTGGCATAAGAATTACCATTTAACATAGACATTCTTGAGGTCCTCAAGTCTAATTCACTAGGCCCACCTGGGATTTAGAAATATGCATTATTAATAGGCAGAATCAGGTGATATGGATTCAATAGTTTATAGACTACACTTTGAAAATACTGTATTTGAATATAAATACCTCAAAAGCTAGGATTTGGAATTATATTAACCCTTGTGTAAGAAGTCATTTGCACACGCTAGATGTTCTATAAATGTTGATTGTTGTTGTTAGGTGCCATCAAGTCAGGTCTGACTCATAGCAACCCTCATAGGGCTTTCAATGGTTGACTGGGGATTGCTTCAGGAGCAGATTGCCATGTCTTTCTCCAGATAAATGTTCAAGGCACTAAATTAAACCAAATATAGCTTTCAATTCAAGAATTGTGTCAGCTTCAGGATTTTTTAGGCCTTTGTCTGTCTATTCACTCTTACTCCAAAAAAGCTCCCACATTCTTGCCTTCTGTCTGGCTGATTCAGAGAAAATAACATCTCTGAAAGACCTTTCTAATGAAGAATCACAGCCTCAGAACAGTCAAAAATGAAAACTGGCCACAAAAATAAAGTGATATGTGTGATTTTCTCATTACACAGATAATTGTGTTTCCTCATAGTATATGCTGCCAAATTAAAGTTAATTAAAGCCACATATCTACGTTAAATTTTTTTGTGGTTAAATTGTTAAAGAATATAAAGGAACAGACATCCTTAATTGTAATAGTATATTTCATTTAAACTAATATATCCAAAATGTTATCATTTCAATGTGCAATCAATAAATAAAAACCACTAAGAAAATATTTTGCATTCTTATTTTGGTACCAAAGCTTTGAAATCTGTTATGTGTATTGTACTTTATAGCACACTTCAATTCAGATGGCAAATTTTTCATCAGATATACTTGATTTGCATTTAGAATTTATAAAATATACAGTTAAAAAAGTAGAGTCACATAACCAAGTTATTTGAAACATACTTTAAAGTTGTCCAGTTATTGAAGCATCATTTTTGATTTAATATTAAATTAAGTATAATCAAGCCTATAATTATTAAGTTAATAATTAACAACGATCAAATTACTATTAAATTGATGAAAATAAATACATTTAAAATTCAGTTTCTCAGTCATACCAGTCACAGATTAATTGTTCAATGAGCATAGATAGTTATGGCCACTATATTAGATAGTATAATTCTAGAGCATGGAATTATTTAAGGCCATATATTTATTAACAAGCTATCTTCAAGCTTTTCATACTCATCCTTGTAATCTTTTTAAGGATCATATTTGTAGAATTCCTGAATGAGGAAAATGAGGAAATTTCTTCCAGTTAGGTTCTAGTTAGATTCTTCAAAATTAGAATTTTACCCAAACAGTTAACATTTTCCATTAAATGGAGGAACAGGCTGACTGAGTCAGTAAGACAAAGGCAGGATAGCACAAGGGTTGGAAATACATATCTGATTTAGAGCCCAAATAAACTGGAATTTGGGGCAAAATGCCTAGCATTTCAGTGTATTATCTTTATCTGTATAATAGAAATGGTACCTATTCTATCCATGCTCATACAAAATCAAAGTAAATGTCAAGTGAATAGTATAAGTCAAAGTGTGTAGTAAATTGTGTACTACAAGACCACACATATATGCTAGCCACTCTGGACTAATGTTAATCATCAAAACATCCTGTCCAGGTAGATTAAATGACTCTATTTGACTGCAAAGGAAACAGAACAATTGACAGTTAAGTATGTGTATAAATTTATACAACCTTTAATATTCGAAGTCAGAATTTGAACCCAAGACCTTTTGATTCCAAAACCTATGGGCTTTTGTGGAAGCTTTACTGAGAGAGAGGCAGAGGGAGGGTGGCCTAGTTTTCTTTTCAGTACTAGAATAAAATGATCTGCAAATAAGAAGTGAAGTGACGATATAATTCATTTGAAGAGAGACTATAGAATTCCAGGACTATAGGAAATTTAACTCACTGCAACAAATAGAATAAAGGGTAACTCCACAAAGTTTTAAAGTAAGGATTTACTCTAGATATATGGCCTTCTGAAAATGGTAATTATTGACATTTATGGTTTTTAGTAATGCCCAGAGTTGTAGGAGTTAGTTGGCAATGATTAGGCACACTCTTTAAAGGAAAAAAATGGACTTTAGTAGTATTGTGACCAGAGCTCATGTAAATAAAAGCTTTTCTCTTATGTAATACATGGCATGGTGCTAAAAAAATGAAAGGATTCAACAACAAATGCTCAAATCAGAGGTAACCAATGCTGACATGAGCTTCCTCAAAATAAAGAAGGCAGAGATTTAATTATATTGGAAAATTTATTCTTTCTTTTTATCCCCAATTTGTACCTAAAGGGATATACAGCAGCTTGAGTAATGTGACTTAGAAAATTTATGTTGTGTCAGTATAATAGGAGAGACATACACATGTCTTCTAATTTTTCTCTTTTAATTTTTTAATTCTCTCTTTTAATTTAGGCAATAATTTTCAAGATGCATTGTTGGCATAATGCTGTGTTGGCCACACTCACAGCAACAGAGCATTTTTTTCACTACTTTGGAGGCCAGAAAACACTCTTTCAGGACTTACCATGTGATGGTCACTTACTAGGAGGTGACAAACCAAAGAGATGGCCAAGTCCCTAACCTGAAGGTGCTCAGTGGGGGAAGACCAGCCTGAAGTGATTACCATACAAGATGCATAAAGTTCTGTGGGAGAGCCCTGAGGTTATCCTTCATTCTAAAACAACCAGGTACAACACTAGTGAGGACTTGCTCTGGAGCACCCAGTCTAATGTGTTTCAATACCTCAGCCTGAACAAGGAGACTTTCTCTGTCCAAGTAACACTTTATAACCCCAAGGGAAGATCAGATTCCTGTTCCAACTATTACTTTAAATTAAATGACCACACTGGTTTGTTTATAACTATTACTTCTTAGTGTGCATTCACTTTTGAGGTGGGAGTTTGGGTGAGAACAGGCCTAAATTCAATACTGGAATAAAAACCTCATTATGTAGGAGATAAATCCCAGCAGGCATATTCCTTTTGGTGGACTTGGGAAGAAGTCTAGAATTAACCTGGGATTTTCTTTTTCACCCTGCCTACAGTCACTACGCCTGCAGCTGTAGCCCTGTGGCATGGATCCCGTCAGATCTCGGAAGCTAAGCAGGGTCGGGCCTAGTTAGTACCTGGATGGGAGACCGCCTGGGAACACCAGAAGCTGTAGGCTTGGGAGAAGGACCTGGCAACCCCCTCCCAAAAATCAATCTGCCATTGAAAACCCTATGCACAGCAGAGAAGCACTGACAATAGTGTTTCCCCTGTTGTACAGAGGGTCGCTATGAGTCGGAAACCGACTCGACGGCACCTAACAACAACAACAACAGTCACTACAGTATCTGTATGTGCCCTTTATACTCTCCCTATGGGAGCAGGATCTGGCAACCCACTCCCAAAACAATAAGCCATTGAAAACCCTATGAGAGTAGCTATGAGTTGGACCTAACTCAACAGCACCCAACAACAGCATACTGTCCATGTTATAAAATGTTTGTTTCTTAAACATTTTTTCAAAGATATATGCTTTTGAATATCACTGAAGTCTTTAAAATTACAACATTAGATTCTTATTTTCCTTAACATCAACAGTCATGCTAAAGCTACCTGGACTATTATTGTCTGAGAGCAACTACGTTCTAGTGTGTGTTAATCCACTGATGGTATCAGGCACTTCATTTGTAGTCCAGTCTCCTGGGATGAACTCCATGACTAGCATGTGACCCCCAAAGTTGTATTTACTCTGGCTAACGCAGAGATTTGCTCTGGTGATTACTTTCCAGGAAGAATACAATTTCCTGGCGACATGTAGCAGGCAACATTCATGTCATTTTTCAATCTCAATAGAGATAAAAGAGAAGCTTGATTTTGAAGGCAGTACCACACAGCTTAACCACCGGCTTCCAAAGGAAGTCCTAACTTGGCCATCACCAGGTGAAAGGAGGAAGAGGTATTTCCAGGAGACTGAGATCCCTTATTGGGGGCTGGCTGTGGTAAGTCCCCTGCTGAGACGCTCTGTTTAGTGAGTTACAACTTGGGGTGGACATTCCTGGCCATACAGAGGACAAGTATGATCTCTTCTATTTTGTAGTCCCCCTCTGCTTTTATTAGGCTTTTTTGGGGGGAGTGGGAGTGAGGATGAGGAATCTGCCTTTGAGCTGTCTATCACCTTGAAATGATCAAATCGTTCTTGAAGTCAGTGCATCCTGAAGTAAAGACAAAAGCTGGCAATGTAGAGCCTGCTGATGGGTCTGCTGAGGCTGCCTCATTTGGAGAAGCCAGATATGGCAACACTGCCAAATCAGATAGACAAAATTACCCCAGAAGTATGTTGGAAAACAGTGTAACAGTGTGTGTGTGTGTGTGTGTGTGTGTGTGTGTGTAGAAATAGCATATGTATGTGTGTGTGAATATATATATAACTATATATGTATACATATACTGGTATTATAATATTCTGAACTTATATGAAAACTAATTGAAGGAAGGAAGGATGAGAAAGTGGAACTAATAGTATTTGCAGTGTTTGTGGACCAAAAGTTAGACTAATTCTCTGACCAGTGTTTACATTAAAATACTGCCATTATTATATAGTGCATATCATTATCAGCCATGATTTTCTTTGATTAAAAGTTTTCAATTATATTTTCACTTTACTACAGAACCCCTAGCAGAGAACACTCACATCTAATAAAAATTAAAAATTAAAAGTGTATTTTAGGAGTGACCTGCATGTATGAGTAGACTTTAGGGGACACCTATATTTGTGGGTAAAAGAAAATAAATATGAGCCAATTTTCATTGTTTAAGGGGGAGCATTTCCATAGAAGTCATTAGATTCATGAAGTTGGGAGGTCCAAAAAGTGAGGAGTCATTGATATATTATTATGTGTTATTTTATAGAATGAATTCTGCCTCATGGAATGCAGTTGAAAGGAGACAGAAATTCTGATCCAAATCTGTTTTACATAATGCCTTAGTCCATAAATGTGAATTTGATGGAATCATAGTTAAATATATCATTTGCTACATAAAAGATGAAAGATAAATTGAAGTATTATATAATTATTAAAAAATAAAATCAGGTGTTTTCTTCTGATACTCAGAGATGTCTACTTCAAAGAATTTACTTTTTAAAAGTAGATGCTGATTTCCAAAAAAGATGAAAACTTGTGTAATATTTTTCTATAAGAACAAAGTTAACCTTTTCCTCTCCCCAGAAATATGTATTCAACTAAAGAGAATCAGAATTCTAGTCATAAGCTTTTATTTTTTGCACTTGAAGAACTGAAAGCTTTCTCTATTTGTTATTTTCTGAAGGAGGGGGTTTCCTGTGTGTCTTTCTGCAGCTCTGGGGATCCCCTCATCTTTTCTGTCCTAGGCACCTTTTTCTTTATAGTGAGCATCCTTTGAATCAATAAGAGCTTCTGTGGCCACTGTTAGCCATCCTTTGGCAGAGACAGCTGCATTTTTTCTTAACTGAATCCGGGTACTGTTTCTTGGTATTGGAGTTTGAAGTAGCTCCAAGCACTGACTACAGGGCCTGCTGCAGGAGGGGCAGAGGCTGTCTGATTTGAAGGCATGTAGGGCTAGATTTCAGCTGCATTTATCATGCTCACAGTGCCTGAAATTCTGTCTTAAGAAATGTATGACTTTGAGATTTTCCAGACTGCTAATATTTGTGTCTTTTTAAAGCAGCTTACTATTAATAGTTTAATATTTTGCCTAGGAGTATTGAGACATTGATTTACACATAACACTGAGGGAAACGGTTGGTTAGTACGCATAAGAGAACCCACATGGGAACAGCTGGTGCTCTGTCGACACAAGAGGCAGACCTGCCCTCCAGTTTTTCCTTTCATTGGCGGTGGCTGTGCCTGGTCCAGGGAGAAGGGCTCAGGGATTGGGGCTAAGGTACTGCCCTCTTATGCTGCAATGCCAGGAGTGGCCAGTAGGGAAGTGGGCTTGCTTGTCCACTGGCGTTCCACCTAAACTGCTAATAAAGAAAGCCCAAAACTTCTATCAGTTTTTCAAACCATGGAGTGATGAAAGATAAATTTTTTATGCTGAGATCTTGAACTTTAAAAAATCACAAGTGGTGTTTTAAATGGATTATTAATGCAGTGCACTTTATTGTAGTTCAATAAAGACCTCTATGTCTCCATTACACAGACTAATGACACCTCCAGACATATTTACAGTAATTTTCCCAGCTGATATAGTTTAATTAATGATATAAGGACGTAATTACATGTTTCAGTGATCTTTCACGTATTTACAGGAACTGCTGTAACTAGCTTAATTAGAGTAATTACGTAAATAGCTGATAATGCACAACAAATTACAGAAAAAAAAAAATCTCCCATAGTCTGGTGTGTTCAGTTTCTAAGCAAGCTTATAAAAGGAAAACATTTACATCTAGGGCTTCAATATAAGATGAGATGGCCTCGAAATTTTGTTGTTCCTAAACCGGGCAGAACATAACTGCTGGAGGTTTAACAGTTAACTTTTCTTCCTTTTCTAAGTTCTGTCAGAGACCTCATGTCAGTTTTTGTTCTATGAAATTGCTCATTCTGCCTCGCCACTGGCTCAAGTTTCATGATGAGTTTTTTTGTCATGTTTGGTAGTGATATTGCATTCGCTGAGAATTGGAGAGGGTGCTTAGGGAAAAGGTTGACAAACCTCACACCTCTCTCTCATTTCCTTTCTTGTCTTTTCTTTAACTGCTATCTTCTGTTTCCATCACACTCATGCACAAAGATGTTTCTTTGGACCACCTTGTCACTGCTCCTTCTTTCTGTAGTTTAGTAAGTATTTGTAGAGTCTGGGATTGTTCTACTGTGGAGTTCTAATTCTGGTTGCCTCCCACTCAAGTCCTTTAGATGTTGCCTTTCCCCTCAAAATGATCAGACTTTAGTCTTAGGAGGAAGCAGGGACCTCCATTTAAGTGAAATGATGCCCCTCCTTCATCAGCTGGTGTGTTGATTGACTGACATCAAGCACACCCCTTCCATTCCTTCTGTTTTGCAAACAACTAGATCAGTGTCATTGTGCTTCTGCTATAAGAAGACCTAAGGAAATTCAACTGGCCAAAAGGAACATGGATCTTAGGGAAAATGTAGGGTCACATTTTAATTGCAGTTTGTTCAAATTAATGACTCTTGGAGGCTTGTGTATTCATCCTCTGCCTCCCTTTTCAGTCTTTCACCTGCCCTAACTCATTTCCAACCATCCCACAACAGGAAGCCCTTTCTTCAGCCAGGGTAGACTCTTGACTACCCCATGAATACATTCCTGAAACTATGTGTTCATTTTCTTAATCTTCCTTGCCACTGGATTTTACCCATTTTTAAGGCCCTTGTTAAGTTCAGCTCTTGCATAAAGCCTTTTGTTTCTGGTCTTATTGATTTTTCCCTTCTGGGGCACAGTTTATACCACGTAACTGTCAACTCTACACTGTCATGTATTGTCCACCCATCTCTTCTCCAAGCACAATGGAAGGCTTCTAGAGGACAAGGGGACTGGACCTGATACCTCTTTATCCTCCACCAGGATCTATCATAGTGTTGGGTTCCTATTGTTGTTTTCAGGTGTCATCGAGTCATGTCTGACTCATGGCGACATTTATTGGGTTTTCAATGGCTGATTGTTTTTGGGATTGCCTCGGGAGAGGATTGCCATGTCCTTCTCCCTTTGGGTTCCTATTGGGCATGCAGTAATTTCTAATTCACAGATTCTAGTGTATTTAATAAAGATCTCTGCATGTGGCTGTGTAAGCTATGTATGCACAACTCTAGGAGGCACTATCTAACATCAACTTTGGGAGACCTTTTACTATTACAAGTTATCAGTCCCTTTCTTCTCCCATGCCACTTGCTACAGGCACTGATAAGTATAGCCTCACCCTGCCAAATTCTGGAATTAGCGAGTTCAACCTCATGGTAAGTTCATGTAACCTCCTTCATGGATTCACCATCTAATTGGGAACACAGACATATAAATAAATTATTGTTAAATCCTATAATAGATGTAACAATAAAATGATGCAAGAATTATAGAAGTGGAAGGGAAGGAGGTAATATTTAAACTGTAGAATTAACAAGACCACTGGATGTCAACAAAGGGGAAGATGAAGGAGTCTAGGGCCACTCCTAGGTATCTGGCTCTGAAGACTTCATCAAAGATGTCTCAGCTGTGGGAGGGGGAATTCTGGATAAGGAGGAAGTTTAGAGAAAAAAATAATGTCTTAAGATGTGTGACTTTTGAGGTGCCTGTGACAGATGAGAGATGCCGGGTGAAGCATTGTTTTCATGGAATAGAATAGTACTAACATACGGAAAAATGAGGTGTATCAACAGATTCAGTGGTGGTTGTGTGGAGTGTTTGAGCCCCCAAGAGAGAGGGTGCTGGATAAAAGTCGAAGGGTCAAGAATAGTTTCTGGGATGAGAAAGGAAAAGCTAGCAAATATGGGCAGAAAAGACCCAGAGTTCCAAGTTCCACAGGCTATGAGTTATAATAACTCATGGTCCATTTAAAGATCTTGCTGTAATAAATCCCTAGGAATGATTTCTAACAAGTACAAACAAATGTCAATTTAAGCATGATGTTTTCTTTGCACATGAACTGGATTAGTAAACATTTTATTTCTGAACTTTTTCCTTACATTTTTAATATAGTAAATTCTTTGTTATATTACTATTACTTATTAATGGAAAATTTAAGTGAAACAGATGTCTCAAGTGTGGAGGGTAGGCTAAGGCTTAAGAACTGACAGTAAGATCAAATGATTAGGGCCCTTTGGTAGGCATGGAGGAGAACTGCTCATTTCCCTTCACAGCCCTGCCCCCACAGCCAGTTTCCTGTCACTGAAGCCTGTGCCTGGCACCTTTGATGCCAAACCCCTAGCAGTGAACCATCATTACCTGTCCACTTCCATTTCTATGTTCTTTTCCTCTGAGATCCTCTACTCTACTCACTCCCATCTTGTTTTATGTGTTTATCCCATAATTGCTTTAGAATTTCTTACAAATGATTTTAAATATTTCTATATATTGATGATTCTGAAGTTTTATCTCCAGTCTGTATCTGTCTTTGACCTCCAGACTCACATAGCTAAATGCCTGCTCCCCAACTCCTCTTTCTAATCTGGCTCCTTCCAAGACTTTCCTTTCTTGGCAATAATAACTTCATTCTTCCAAGAGCTTAGGGATAAGCTGGGATTTGTGGCACATGCCTGTCACCCCAGTGACTCAAAAGGTACAGGCAGGAAGACGGCAAGTTGGAGGCCAGAGGCAGATTGCATAACTTAGTGAGACCCTGACTCAAAATAAAAAATAAAAATAAAAAATGGGCTGAGGTAGCTCATGGGTGGAGTGGCCTGGATTCAATCCCCGAGAACCACAAAAACAAATAAACTTGGGGATAACCCTTGATTTCTCCATATTTCATCAAGAGATCTTGCTGACTTAACCTTTAAAACATATTCAGAATATAACTACACTTTACCACCTCCATTGTTACCACTCTGTTCCTGGGCTCCATTATCTCCACCTATAATGCTGTACTTTATAATGACATACTTTCTGCTAACTGGCTATCTTCAGCCTATTCTTCCTCTACTAACATTTTACCTTATATCTTCCTATTGTTTCTGCCAAGGGCGTTCCTATCACTGAGACTTTTTGGCTGATCCTGGAACGTGCTAAGTTTGCTTCTACTTAGGGCCTTTACACTTGCTTTTAATTCTACCTCGATGTTCTTCTCTCTACGTGACTTGCTCCTGCACTTCTTTTAGGTCTGCATTCAAATTTCTCTTTTCACTAAGAACTTCCTTAACTTCTTTCTTCTAACATTTCAGCTCCCTACCTCTACAGTTCCACTGCTTCTTTCTTGTTCAGTTTTTCTCTTCAGCACCTAACTTCTTTCTAATGGATAATATATTTGGACTTCTTATGTTTGTAATTGCTTCCTCCTCCACTGGAATATATATTTGCTCTATATTTGCTATATATCCACATGTAAAAATAGAGTCCCTTGCAAATGGTTTGACACAAATGGTTAACAGGCAATATAATGAGTCCAAGTACAGAATAAAGTCACAAAAACAAAACAAAGAATCCTATGTAAAACATAAGCTCATTTAAGTAAGTTGAATTATAGGAGGTATTGCTGTACTTGGGAGGTAGTTCATTTCAATGGAAAACAATAGGCAGGAGTGCATGCTGACTCACTTACTGAAAAAGAGATAATGAACTTTGTATTCTTAAAAGTCAAAGGTCAGCTTATGTTATGGCAAAGAATAGAAATAGAAGAAAATAAGACTATAAGTAATGTCACTTTGCCTTAATTACCCCAATGAAATTTTAGCCAATTTTCCTAAGGAAGCAATTTAGCTCCCTCAGAACAAGATGTTTACATGTAATTATAGATGGTGAAGTCTGTACATTTTGTTATTTATTTAAGTAAAATAAAGCATTTAACTTTAAAACCAGGTGACAAGAAAGCATTTGACTATGATAGTAGTTGTTTTAGAATGATAACTTGGAGACATACTTTCTTCCTCCCAGATGACATTTTAGTTCTTCCCCTTCACATCTCTACCTCCTATTTGCTTATAGAGCAGAGGTCTGGGGGCCTGGGATTGAGAACGGGTGTTCTGATGCCAGGGGCCTTCTAACGGCATAAACTGAAGTCAGAGATATTGAACTCAGGGTTTAAAGAGGCTGTTATTTCATCATGAGTTTTGTAACTCCGTAGAAGATATACTTGAGGAAATTAGTATTTTATACATAGATATGTATGTTTTATTTCTTCAGCAGGGATTTTGTAAGAGAGAGAAAAGTTTTTTAAAAAATGAAAAGCATACCACTAACAATGTTATACCACACAAATATGAGGTTCCTTTAAGTCACTCAAAATAACCCTCCCACATAAACTTGTCCCCTTAAAAACATACACTTCCTTTCTGTCATTTAAAAAAATTGTCAACTTGTCTTTCTAGGTCAATTTCTACTTGCTTCTTTCTTCTTCCTTTCTAAGCTGATAATGGAAAAGAAGTAGGAGTAGATTAGTAGTAAGTGACAGAAAGGATAAATGTGAAATGTGTGTAAGCACACCTTTATTAGAGTACTTCAGTTAGAAGCTAAAGGAATTGCTTTGAGAATTATATAGGAGAGCATTTGTACATCTTAGAGTAATAAAGTGTTCCCTCTTCATAAACATTATTCACTAGCAGAAGGCATTAGTTTTGTTTTTATGGTGCATGCAATCATTTTTACTTTTCATGTGCTTCATTCAGTCACATGCTGTTCGACTGTTTTTCAATATTTTTATTACTTACTAGGGTTAATTTCTATTACAAGCACAGGAAAACTTAAAACTATACAGTATTAGTTGTTGCTTTAGAAAAATATAGTTGACCTCCAGTCAACCTAGTAGTCAAACCTTTCAGATGTTGATAAATTCAATATTTTTCCCCATACTTCATTCTTCAGTAAAATTTCAAGAGAATTACTTTCTCCTTGTTTTTCTATCATCTTCCCCAACACACCCAACACACATTTGGAAGTTTGAACCTCTTAAATATGTTTACAAATTATTTCTGCAATTGTCCTTCCTTAATTGTAAAAATAATATGACAACATTTGAAGATGTTTCCAGTTGTAGAATATAAACACAATACTGTTATGTCAGAGTTTCCCTCAGCTTCTCCAAGTTGTAATCCTCTTCTCCTTTTTGCTTTCCTTTTTTTCTTCCATCTCTTTCTTCTTCTTTACATATCTGTATTTGCAAGGTATATGTGCTTTTGTGTCCTGATTTCTGAATTTGTTCTTAAGCCGGGATTCTGTGTATGTTCTGCTACCCTACTTTTTTGCCCCACTTTCAACCACCTAACACAACTCATGCCTGACTCAGATAAAAGAATCACTCTCCCTTCAATGTCATGCGAATTAGTTCACTATATCCTATATCATGTTATGACTCTCTTGAATACTTACTCATTCTTCAGCAACTGTGCCAAATATTGGCAATGCAAAGATAATAGTATCAGAGACTTGTGCTCAAGGAGATAATAGTCAGGGATCTGATGCCTATAATGAACTCTGATATATGTGATCAGTTCCATGATAACGATGTGTATAAGAGATTGTGAACAAAGGGACAAAGGAAGTTCCTCTCAAAGGAGGAAAGAGGGAGTTGACACCACTAGAAGTGTACCAGGGAGAAACTTGGAAGAGTATTTCTCAAGGAAAAAGTAACCTGAAAGAACAATATAAAAACATATAGTGTCTTCACAGGGACAATCAGACACAGAACATTTATAGACCAGTCTACAAATGACACAATGGAAATGGATGGAGATTCTGAAGAACTTGAGCACATGTCCCATCTAAAGCAGATAGCCATTACTTAGCTTTGACTGGTTGCTACCATACACAGCTGTTGGCCCAATTTTTTCAAAACTTTTATTTTTCACAAGAAGGTAGAAGTCTTGTAAAAATTCCCAAACAAAAATCTTTTCTAACACTCAAAGGCCCAAACAAAACATGTTTATAAGATGAATGGGCCCACAGACCCCCAACTAGCCATCTTGGTCAATAATACTCAGAATGGTTAGTTCTGGGTAGCAAAAGCAGGGGATATGTTCTGAGGGATGGTAACGTGGGTAGAAAGTGGTAGAAGATAAAAATAGAGAGATAGGTTGTAGAAACTTTATAAAAGATCTCCTATTCCTTATAGTGACACTTTGGATTTCATTCTAGAGGTAACAGAGAACAACAACAACAAAAGCTTTACTTAGAAAAATATCATAATAATTGGATTTATTATACTTTCTAAAATATTCACGGTCATTAAATTTTTTAAAAATTTTCTGAATATAGAGTTAAATGATCTCTTCACAGAGACAATGTGCACAGGAGTAGCTCCAGTGCTTGTTTGTAGTTACAGTTAGCATTAATCATGTGCTCAGGAATTAAGTGAATTATAGAACAACTCTAAAACCACCACTGCTATGTGCATTTGCAGATGTGACTGTGTAAATTAGCACCAGAATTGTCCCACTATTTAAAAAGTTCATCAGCAGCCTCCCATGCTGAGCATTAAATAGAAGTTAGCCTTAATTAAAGAAGGAGGCGGTAGAGGGGAAGGAGGAGGAGGAGGAGGAAGAGAATGAGGAGGGGGAAAGAAAGAAAAAAGAAAGAACTTGAGGGGCTGGAGATGTAGCTCAGTGGTACAGCATTTGCCTAGCATGCAAAAGACCCTGGGTTCCTTTTCTAGAAGCATAGATAAAATAAAGTAAGTTAACATGTGACTTGCACAGGTAGAATAACATATCAGGATGCATCATCAGACCTTCAGACCTGAGCTTACTTCAGAAAGACGTGATTAAGCTGTAACCCACTGTCTACCTACCCTCATGGTTATGGCTACTGGCATTGTTTTGGCCATGCTGCCTTCTACAGGCTCCCCCAACCATTCCCTTCTCTCTACTCACTGAGGTCTGATAATGAGTGGGCGTACAGGAAAAAGATCACTATTTTCCACCAGAGCTTGAGGGCAGGGGCAATGCATTGCCAGAGCTGCATGCATGCCCGTGACTGCATGCACTGCCAATTGTAGGCTAAAGGGGAGCTCCACATGTTTTTAGGCACGCTAACCTGGGACTTCCATGATCTACAGTCTTATGCACAGAGGAATATGACTTTGTACTGACATTTAAATTTCCTGGCATCAAGTCAAGCTGGGACACAAAGTGTGTAAAAGACTCATGTTCTGTTCTCTCATCTACCCCGACCCCCAGCCCCTGCAGCTTCAGGCAGGGTGTCTAGCTTCACACAGGTCCAGACTGAGGTTGGGAGTCAAAAGGTGAAACTAATGACTAATGCTGGACTTTGAACTTTTAGTTGCGATAGGCCTTAGAAATAGGACACAACTCTCCTTAACAGTGAAAATGTTACCTTGAACATCTACCAACCCTTGGCCGGGCGCAGTGGTGCACACCTGTAATCCCAGCAGCTCAGGACACAGAGGTAGGAGGATCTCAAGTTCGAGACCAGAGGCAGTCTGCATAACTTAGTGAGACTCTGCCTCAAAAAGTAAAAAACATGGGCTGGGGGCGCAGCTCAATGGTCCAGCACTTGCAAAGCATGCAGGCGCGAGGCCCTGGGTTCAACCGCCAGTACCACACACACACACACACACACACAGAAAAAAAAAAAAAAAAGAAAAGAAAAGAAAGAAAGAAAGAAAGAAAAGAAAAAAACAAAACCCCAAAACTTCTACCAGCCCAGAGGACACTGCAGAATGGGCACGGTGTTGCAGTCCTACAATCCCGGTGACTCAGGAAGGGGAAGGAGGAGGATGGCGAATTTGAAGCTAGAGGCAGCTTGTGCGACTTAGGGAGACCCTGTCTCAAGGTAAAAAAACTACAAAATGGGCTGGGAGGGCGGTCCAGTATTAGACCACTTGCAAAGAATGTGTGAGGACTTAGGTTCAACCACCTAAGTACTGCTAAATTAATTACTTAACTAATTAAAATAAAAAATAAAAATGGAAGTCTGGATTGGGAGTGGTGAGACAAGACTCACGTGAAGGTCTTGGTCAAATCACCCTCCTCATCTCTTAGTTGGTCCAGTTGTAAACTTATGGCTGTACTTCCTACTTGATGGAAATGGGAATCCCTTCAGTGCTATTGAGATCTGCAGGAGAAAAGTTATTGCTTGTACCTATTATTATTTTTATTGGTTAAAAATTATACTTGTAAAAAAAGACAATCCCTTTAAATTCTATTTCAATTACAACAAGTTTGTTATATTAAAAAGCTTGTCACATAGTAAGTAGCCTTTGAATTAGACTTTTACTTTCATTAATTTCTAAGGAGTGGCTTGCTTACTTGATGGCTCTGAAGTATAACACAGACGAAGAAAATGAAAATGAAAACAATTTAAAGAATAAATGATGCAATGGAAAATTCCTGGCCTTTTGGTCCTTTTGCCTGGTGCACATTGGGGGGTCAGAGAAAAAAATAACCAAATGTCTTCACAGATGTTGTCCACCTTCCATTCCCACTTTCACCCAAAAAAGGGAAAAAAAGCTATCCATAATTAGGGGAGACTTTAGGACTCAACTTGTATGGTTTGCCAACTTCTCTGTTCTAACTTTCACTACTTTCATTATCAGTATCAAAGACTACATGCCCTGGAATCACTTTTGCTCATTCTATTCCTACCATTTTTTTTCAAAAAAGTGATTCTTTTCATCTTCTCTTTGATTACTCTCTGACAACTATGAATTCTTGTTTTCCTCAATATATTTTGGTTCTCTTATTCACCTCCCCACCCCATGTTAATTTATAAGGAAAGCTTTGGTTCTTCCATTTCAAACACAATGTTGGGTCTCTCCTTTTTCTTTCTAAGAGAAGTGGGCCACCTACTGTTGTGTTTTGGTATGGCTTTTGAAATGAGAAAATTCTGGTGTTTCTAGAATAAGCAGCCATTGAAAGCAGTTGTACATTTTTATAAAATAAGGCTACTAGCCAAAATATGGGGCTGGGATTTGGCTCAGTTGGTAGAGTGCTGCGCTGCAGTCGCTGAGGTCCTGAGTTCAATTCCCAGCACCGCAAAAATGGGAGAAGGGCCTGGCAACCCACTCCCAAGGCAATCCCGAAACAGTCAGCCATTGAAAACCCTGTGAGGGTCGCTATGAGTCGGATACCGACTCGATGGCACCTAACAACAACAACAAGCCAAAATATATAAAGAAAAGAAAATAAAAGAAGGAAAAGAGAAGACTACTTTTTTAAACATGGAATTTTTTGCCATTGTTTTATTGTGCAAGGAACTGTTATCACCTGGCATTGGAGAATAGGCAGAGAAGGCACTGGACAGCAATTATCAGAGCGCTGATCAGTGGCAAGCAATGTTCTCCTATCCCTACTGCACATTAGAACACCTGAGAACTTTTAGCTCTTTGAATACTGTTGGGATACGTGTGTCAAAAAGTGAATGTGTATGAAATTGACAGAAAATTGAGAAAGTGGTAGAAAAAGGTATTTTACAAAGTCATATTATGCATTTCAATGATTTGGCTAATCATGTTCTTTTCTTCATTGTAATGAACAGTTTCTGGAAACAAAATACGTCTTGTCACGTATTTTGATTAGAAATTGGTACTCAAGGGGTTAAGAATCATTCAGGCCTAGGCCTTGATCCTAAGAGATTCTAATTTAATTGGTCTAGGATGGAGCAGGGTATTAGTATTCTTTTCAAAATTCTCCAGATGATTCGAATATGTTAGAGCTAAAAACTGCTATGACTTTGCAGCTTATTTCTCAGAGCAGTTTTTCTTTTTTCCCTTTCCATAATCAGAGGCTGATTTGTATGGTTTCATACAAAGGAGAGGCTCCCTTGTGGACTATGATTATAAAAAAGTCTCCAGAAACAAATTGTCATGTATTGACATGGCCAAATGATCAAATCCTGTCAATGGCCAGTCAGGTCTGAGAAGTTAACTTTCTGTATTCTCCAACAGAACTTGAAGAGTGAATCAGATAAGCGTCATTTCACTCAAAATTCTGCTCTCTTTTTTTGACTGTGTCAAGATGAGCTAGTTACTTTCCTTCTCAGCTCTGAAATGAGAACACAAACAACAGGTGGATCTAGGAGTTTATAAGAAGCAAATGTAAAAATGTGTGTCCAGCTCTGGCACTTAGCCTACGGGCTAGAACATAGGAAGTTCTCAGTGAAAGTTAGAGCTGTTATTGGCCAAGGGAACTGTACTGGGCTGTGACTGTAGTGAGTGACATTTAATATGCCTCTGAAAGTGTCTTGTAAGTTTTTAAGCCTGGCTTTCATCCCTAATGAATTCTTTACAGAAAATTATATTAAACTTCATATAGGTAGTCAACTCTTGACTTTTGATGCATGGCTAAACAGTTTAACTAAATTTAACTATGATTTTACTGCCAAAATATTCTCTTACTACTATGACTAGGCTAGGGTGCAGCTCACATGACTAGACAGGAAAAAACTAAAATCTACTTTTCCTCTTAGAATCCTGAGCCAGATGTTAATGACAGTGTATAGGTATGTGCCGTAGGTCAAAAGATGTAAGCTGTTTTTTTTTTCTCTTTTTTTCTTTAAAATTACTTTATAACAATATGAAAAGAAAAATTAAAAGTAACAACAACAACAATCTTGCTTATCCTATCCTCTTACTCTAGAATTGTTGTTTAAATTTCTTCTTGCCTTCTTCTACTTCTATTCACACGTCTTTGTCCTTCTGTACTTTGTATTTGATCTTTTCCCCTTAGGCTGAAAACCTTAATAAATAAAACCAGGGTAACCAGTGCTAAGGGCAGGCCTTCCAAGTCTCTACTATTTCCGGCCATATGACCATAGACGCTTAGGTTAACTCCTTTGTGCTTCATAGAATTATGAAGATTTAGTGCATAGGTACTCCATAATTTAGCTATTATTTAATAGTTTTTTGTAAGTCCTTTAAACTTGCTAAATAATATTAACATTTTCATTATTTAAAGGCTGATGTAACTTTTCACTGCTGAAACATTAATATTTGAGGCCTGGAAATTGCATATAGTAGTAAAAGTTCCATTTCTCCTTTTCTTGTGCTCCAGATTAAATTAATTCTAACTGAATATATCCAAGCAAGTACACTGCAAGCAAGTACATATAGATAGAAAATAATGAAAAAAATATGGTTATTTAATGAAGATGCTGTCAGATAACCACACAAAACATTGTTATGTATGTCAAGATTACACAAAATGATTTCTCAACCTCTACTGGCTTACTATGTGTGTGTATCTTCAGATATGAAGAGGTTGCTGCAGATTCACATTTAAATGAGTCTGATCAAGAGAATGCCACTTGGCCCAAAGTATCTCCAGGTACGGTGTTGATGGGGAAGAGAGAGAAGATTAATACAGTGCTCTACACTTCCCATGCTGGGATTTAGCTCAGTTGGTAGAGCGCTGCGCTGCAGTCTCTGAGGTTCCGAGTTCAATTCTCAGCACTGCAAAAATGGGAGAAGGACCTGGCAATCCACTCCCAAGGCAATCCTGAAACAGTCTGCCATTGAAAACCCTATGAGGGTCGCTATGAGTCGGATAGCGACTCAACGGCACCTAACAACAACAACACTTCCCAATGAAAAAGTGGCCAGCTAGGGGTGTACTGGGTTGGAGGTGATCTATGATGCTTATTCATTCAATGCGCTTTTGCTGCACACCTGTTACTTGCCAGGTTCAGTGCTGGGAAAGCAACCTGAACAAAAACAGACCTGACCTGACCTGCTAGAACTTGTCATCCAGGAAGGGAGACAGACATTAATCAGATGATCAATTAAACAAGTGTAAAATTATATTGTGACATTCTACAAAAGAAAGGTCCTCAACCTGGCTAGGGAGGTCAGGAAAAACTTGCCTAAAATAGTCACCGTTTTGCTGAAAATGGGTAGATGAGTAACCATTGACTGGGTGAAAGGAAGGAATGAGCATCCTAGGCAGAAGGAACAGAAAGTACAAAAGTCCTTTGCAAGAGGAAGCAGAGCCCGTGAAGGGAATCGAAAGAAAGGCAGGTGGCTAGACCTGTGACAGCATAGAATGGATTGCTCTCCTACAGACTGACCCAGGGGTGTGCTGGAGCTGGCTCATATCTACTTCTGAGAGCCAATTCCACACTCATGTCTTCCCAATTTCACATGCAGTGACCTTAAGTTTGTAGCTTGAAATTGGCCAAAGTGGTTGTATTTACACCTTAAAAATTGGCCAAATCTACTGTCCAGAGCCAACTAACCAGCACACTACTGGATTAAACTATAAGGGGCTGTGTCTATGCTCAGAATATGAAAGATGTTTCTGGATTTGAGATTTGAAGGAGGGAAGAGAAATATCTTGGGAGAGAGAAAGACTATGACTTCCAGTTATTATCACGTAGCCAGAGCAAATGGATTTGTTGTTGTTGTTGTTAGGTGCCATCAAGTTGGGTCTAACTCAGGGACTGTCACGGGGTTTTCAATGGCTGATTGTTTCAGGATTGGTTCGCAAGTGGATTGCCACATCCTTCTCCCATTTTTGTGGTGCTGGGATAAAAATCAGGTCCTTAGTAAGAAGCAGCACTCTACCAACTGAGCTAAACCCCAGCCCAGAGCAAACTGATTAGGTATATAAAATGGCATCTGGCATCCTACCTCTGCCTGCCTTTTCCCCTCTCCTCTCCTCATCTCCTTACTCCAAATATTATAAGAATTGGAGTGGCAAGGGTGGACTCTAGGGCTTTAGGAGTGCTAAGAAGTGGCCTGCAGCCGTACCACTGTAGCATCTGATCCTGTCAGATCTGGGAAGCTAACCAGTGTTGGTTAGTACTTGGATGGGAGACTGTCTGGGAATACCAGATGCTGTAGGCTTGGAAAAAGGCCCTAGCAGCCCACTCCCCCAAAATAATCAGCCACTGAAAGCCCTATGAATAGCAGAGAAGCACTGACAATAGTGTTTTGCCTGTTGTTTGTAGGGTTGGTATGAGTCGGACATCGACTAGACAGCACCTAACAACAACAACAACAATCCGAAGAGACTGCCCAAGGCAAGAGTTGAAGGCAGGAGTAGGATCTAATCTTGAAGTTCATGGTGGTTTCTTTTTGGGGCCTGATGTTGGCACTGCTTTGGTAAATGAAAGAAGCTGGTGATGGCCTAGGGGTGGATAAGAACCTAGTGAAGGTGAATCGGTGGGCAGGTGACAGCAAGCAGAGCCCCAGCGTGCACACAGAGAACTCCAGGGGAGCTCTAGGTGAGATGTGGCCATGAGAAAGAACACGTCTGTCCCAGGAAGAAGGCTCAGCTTCCCACAGTGTTTGAGCCATTTTATTTGTGAAAACAGAAAGAATGGAAAAGAGAAGAAAAAGCAAGTGGAGAGGAAGAAAGGAGAGGGCAGGAAAGGGGATTAACTCTCACAATAGGAAGATTCTGAGATGTTTGAAATGATCATTTTATTCTTGAGGCAATATGTATTTTTAAGCAGATTTCACTTTCCCACCCACCCAGGCTTTTGAGTTTTGCACTTTTATTCTGCGCTGTTTTACAGAGACACAATTATCCTTCACTATTCCAAGTTTGTTGTAGCTGGCAACTAGAATCACCGTCTTTCCTTGGAATGTTAATAGCCCAGTTCATTTTAGACTGCAATTGACAATCTTGGGGAGTTGTTAAGATTTTATTTTTCCTGTTCAGCCTCCTTAGTATAATTAAAAGGACATGGCCTGCCTCCTCCCCTCCCTGGGTCTGGATTCCTGGACGCAGGCATGTTGCTGCGGGCTTCCCGTCCATCCCAGCCTGTTCACAGCCTGCTGTCCTGGGCTCGAAGGGAGCCCGAACCTCAGTGCCTGTTTCTACCTCCTCATCTCTTTCCTTGGCTACCACAGAACATCTGGGTAGTCTTTGAAGACGAGATTCATGTGGCATTTCAGCTGCTGAGGGGAATAGAATGAAGGCTGTACTATTATTGGGAAAATATCTGGCCAGGTAAAATTCAGCCATGTCTCCTCAGCATGTAAATCTTCCCTGGGCTTTCCTCTCCAGTCCCTGCCCAACTCCCACAGGTCAGCTCAGTTCCTTCACCCTGTGGGATAATTGACTGATAAGATTTAATCAGGTATAGTTTCTAGAGCTATTTGCATTTCATCAGAGGAAAAGAATTGAGCTAAAGGAAACGCACTGTGAATGGACAGTGAGAATTATTTTACAAAAGGGTGGCTTTGAGAGTCTTTGCCCCACTTCACGAGTTTTAGCAGAAATAGAGGGTTATGTGTTTTAGATGGGGAAGTCCCCATTGTAATTAACCCAGCAGTGGTGTATAAGTTCAGTCCTCACATGGTGGCTACAGCTAATAAAAATATATCGTATTTTTAAAGCATGAAAAAAGTCTTACACCTTTTTGTTTTTTGCTGGACTAAATCTTTAATTTTTTATTAGCAATTTTTAATGTCTAACAATGGGTCTCATTATGACATCTCCATACATGCATTTCATTGTATATTGCTCACGTTAACTTCCCACTTATGCTCTCATGACCCCCTCTTCCCTTTTTAGAGCTAGATTGAAAAGGCAAAACCTCTTAGAGGGGTTGAGAGGAGTTAGTGATCCCTAGTCAATCTTTTATAAATGTGTATTGCCTGTCAACAGTACCCCCCCTTGCTTATCTCATTAGCTCTAGAACAAGTCTATAAAGGAAAAACCAAAAAGACAAAACACATAGCCCATGTCTGTCTTTCTTGAGAATAAAGAGGGCCCAGTGCTTTCAACAAATCCAATTCAAACAGGAACTGTTATAACAGTTGAAGTGCATTGTTTTCCTCCTGGTCTTTGCTCATTCTGATAATTTACATTTTAAGGCTCTGATAGAATATTGAGGCAAAGTCAAGTGAACGTCATGAGGTCATGACTGAGGGCTGGATTTGGAAATTTGACCTACTAATTCCACAAATGAGGACTAGGGATCTGTGCAGATGGAAATGAAGGCCAATTAGACAAAATTAACATGGAGATTCAAAAATAAGATAGCCCAGCATTTTACTCTGAGACTCTGCCAGTAGAGTTTAATAAATTAAAATGAAATGCAGTCAAGTTGAGACATCAGAAAATGAGGTTAGGCAATATTATGCAAACGTCTCAAGTCCTGGTAAGTGGATCCTCACGCTTTGGGAAGATGGGGTCTCTTGAACAGCGGGTTCTTTTGTGGTTTGATGACCTTAGTTACTTTCTCAAAGAAAAGATTTGCACAACAAGTAGAGGAGAAAACAGAATTTTTAGTTCGGGCAAATATCAAACAGAGGGCTGCATAAAAGGTTTTAGAGTTGCCCAAAGTTTTCAAAAGTTATTGATATTTAGGAGTACTTGTTTGCCTTTCTGTGTGCATAGGGTTGGTCTCCCACTATGAAATATGCTTAGAAAGGCACTTCTTAGTTGCTGTGAACAGAAAACTAAAGAATTAAATATAAATCATATTTTTTAGATGTAAGAGTAGGTGATTTGGAAATAGAACTAAGGATCATAGTTCCTGGGTTATTTTTTAAAACAGTGCCTGTGCTCTTCCTAAGGTTTCATTTTCACAAAGCTTTGGGCTGTTAGGGTGCAAATTGCACCTTGCTTGAGGGCAGCAAGATTTACTTAATGACTATCTGGAAATCATTGTAGAATCTTGAGGGAGGAATGTTAGCAGGGCAGTAAATGCTCTCTGGGCAGGGCGAAGTTGTTCTAGCCCCTAGCCACAGGCTTTGATCTCATCAGTTCTCATAAAGTCAGCTGAATTTCTGCCTGGTGTTTTATAGGGATTTTCTTCTAAGGAGAGCAAAACTCATTGCAGACATTATCTAATTCTTCCTCATAATGTTCATGTTAGGTTGGGTGGAGCCAATGTCATTATGACCCAGCCCATTTTACAGATGGGGAGATAGAAAGTTAAGTGACTTTCTCAAGGTCAAAGAGAAGCTGAACAATGGTCAGGAGGATTCCTTGTGGGCTTTCTCAGTGGTTGGCCCAGAGTTTCTGTATGCTGCCCTCAAAATGGCCAAGGAGTTGTGTGCAAGAACTGGCAGGTCAGGAAGGGCCAGGAAAGGAGCCCAGGATTCTGAGCCAGCAGGATTGAGTTTGCCCCCTTCTGTTGCTTATTAATTATGCACTGTTGGATAAGTCATTGGTCTCTCTGGAATAAGTTCCATTCTTTAAAACAGGTCTATAAAGCTAGGGTCCAGTGGGCAGAAGTAGGAGGATTAGGAGTTCAAGGCCAGCCTGGGTTATATAGCAAGATCCTGTCTTAATAACAACACAACAAACAAAGAGTTATATTAGAAATGTATGCCACACAATACTGCTGGATTAGATGAAATAGTGCATTTTCAAGTGATGGCACATGAAGAAGTGGTCTACATCACATTCATATCCAAGATGGTAAAGGCTATGGCTGGTATGTTGAAATTTATAAATACAAATGTGAAAATTGATCAGTAAATCGACTTTATTATCTAGATTCATTTCAAAATATACAATCAAAATTGTCCATCATTATATTTACTGTAGAATCTATGTGAGTTTTGATTTTAGTGTAATTAAGATAGATATACATATATAAGCTGGGTGCTGTGGCACATACCTATAATCCCAGTGACTTGGGAGACTGAGGCAGAAGGATCATGAGTTTGAGGCCAGAGGCCTGTGCAGTTTAGGGAGATTCTATCTCAAAATAAGGTAAAAAAAATGGGGGGCAGGGGTGAGGGTACGGCTCAGTGTTAGAGAACTTGCCTAGCATGCATGAGACCCTACATTCAGCTTCCAGCACTGAAAAAAAAAATGTGTAAATCCACGTGTCTTTGATTCTTTTACCCTATTTCATGATGTTCAGTTATATACACTCACAATTCCTGTGAGGCCCTAGAGGAAGTCTCACCTGTGCTCCTGAACAAGTGTCCAGCAACCACCTCGTTCTAGCATTTCCTTCCTTTCAGAGCTACCCTCACCTCTTTGTGGCACCTGTAGCTGCCTGTGCTACTGTCACCCATGGGGCACTGGGTCCTCTGGAGCTTATATAGTTTTAACCTGTGCACTGAGTAGGAGTAGGGGTAGGACTCTCCTCTCCTTTGCAGGCTATACCTTTCCCTGTGGCTCTTCTTCCTGGGTCTTGATGTCATAAAAGCCTCAAGATCCACATAGTACTTCAAGGGTGGATCCTTGGAGAATACTGAGGAACAATCACTGTCACTGCACTTAGAACCCTTTTCTGACCACCGGTGCTATATAAAACAAAACACAAAAGAAAACCCCAAATCGTATCATGCATGTCTCAATGGTTACTTTTCTTTTTTAAAAGGAAAAATATTCTCCTAGGAGGTATCTGAGACTTTTAAGTAAATGACTTCTGGGAAACAACCAGTCTAGAGTAAGAGATATATCTAAATCCTGGGTTGAACACAGATATAACTCTCTATTCTCCAATACAGGTATAACTGACAATTAAAAAGAAAAAAATTATACCAAAATTAACAAATATAAGTATACTTTTAAGGCTAGCATTTTACTCAATGTTTTCTATAAATCACAGGAGCCTCCCAACTTCATTTATTTTATTTAGTGAATGAGTCTTCCTCTAGTTTATAGTTGTTGTTGTTGTAGTTATTGTTGTTAGGTGCCTTCGAGTCAGTATCCGACTCATAGCGACCCTCACAGGGTTTTCAATGGCTGACTGTTTCAGGGTTGCCTTGGGAGTGGATTGCCAGGTCCTTCTCCCATTTTTGCGGTGCTGGGAATTGAACTCGGGACCTCAGAGACTGCAGCGCAGCGCTCTACCAACTGAGCTAAATCCCAGCCCCATTGTAGTTATTAGGTATGGTCAAGTCAGTGTCTGATTCATAGCAACCCTACGTACAACAGGTCATTATTGTCAGTGCTTCTCTGCTATTCATAGGGTTTTCAGTGGCAGATTGATTTTTGGGAGTGGGTTCTGGGTCTGTCTCCCACTTGTTTATAGTAGCTCCTCCTATCTCTTCAAACAAATTATAATGAAAATAAAAAAAGAAATGTTTATTAGCTGCATATACTTATAGTTTCAGAAATAATAGCATTTCTGAAGCCAAACAATTCCCTTGTTGCTGGAAGTATGTATTCCAATGATTTATACAGTTATCTACTTGGGGGGGGGTTGGAGATGAGGGGCCAGTAATTGTCCTTCCCTCCTTTGTCCTTCTCATCCATTCCATCTGTTCCATATCCAATCCCACATCTGGAGATACGAAATTTATAGATTATAAAATGAGATTAATTGGCAATTTGCTGTTGCCATTTTTCAAACATGGAAAACTATTTCCCTTGGAGAAAAGGAGACTAATGACAGTATTCAAAAACAAATAGTTCAACTTCTGCCAGGTATATAACATCTAAAAAATAGCTGGGTGCAGTGGTTCATGCCTGTAATCCCAGTGACTTGGAAGGCTGACGCAGGAGGATTGCAGTTCAGATGCAACCTGCACAATATAGTGAGACTCTGTCTCAAAATAAAAAATAAAAAGGGGTCTAAGAATCCAGCTCAGTGGTAAAGTGCTTGGTTAGCATGCTCAAGGACCTGGGTTCAAGTCCCAAGACTTCCCCCTACAAATAAGATGTATCTTTCTTTTTTAATCCCATTTTATTGTTAAAAAAATTTTAGAGTAGTTTCAGGTTCACAGTAAAATTAAGAGAAAAGGACTGAGTTCCCATATGCTCTCTGCCCCTATACATACATAGCCTTCCCTATTATCAATCTCCCCCACCAGAGAGGTACATTTGGTACAATTGGTGCACATTTGTTGACATGTCATTACCACCCAGAGACCGTAGATCACATTAGACTTCACTTTTGGTGCTGTAGACATGTAGGGTTGGACAAATGCATTCCCATCAGGGTACCATACAGTGTATTTTCACAGTCCTAAAAATCCTCTTTACTCTGCATATTTATTCTTCATTCCACCTCTAATCCCTGGCAACCTCTGATCTTTTCACTGTCCCCATAGCTTTGCCTTTTCCAGAATGTCATATACTTGGAATCATATAAGATGTTGTTGTGGTGGTGGTTAGGAGCCATCGAGTCAGTTCTGACTCAGAGCAACCGTATATAAAACAGAATGAAACACTCCTCAACACTGTGCCATGAACACAGTCTTTTTTGTGTTTAAGCCCATTGCTACAGACACTGTCAGTCCACATAGTTGAGAGTCTTCCTTTCTTTGGTTGACCCGCCACTCTCCCAAAAATGATGTCCTTCTCCAGTGATTGGTCCCCCTGACAACATGTCCAAAATACATAAGACACAGTCTAGCCATCCTGGCTTCCAAGGAGCACTCTGGTTGCACTTCTTCTAGGACAGATCTGTTGGTTCTTTTGGCAGTCAATGGTATATTCAATACTCGTCTCTAGCACCAGTTCTTCTGTCTCCCTTATCCACTGTCCAGCTTTCACAACCACATGATGAGACTGAAAATACCATGGCATGAGTAAGATGCACCTTTGACTTCAATGTAACATCTTTACTTTTAACATTTTAAAGAATTTTTTTGCAGCAGCTTTTCCCAATGCAATGTGTCTGGATTTCTGTGGGGCATCGCCCTGCCACTGGACTCAACTCCGGCCATAAATGAGAACCAGCTGCCAAAGACCCATCTTCTGGTAAGGGGGAGTCAGGCACCCAGGAGCCGCACCACCTGGAAAGGAGGCTTATGCCCACAGCTGCTCTGAGAAGCCTTGAGAAAGGCAAGCTCAATGGCTGATGCCCATGGCAGCTCCTTGCTTCTTTCTTCCCAGTGAAGACACTGACTCCGAGTGCTGTGCTCCAACAGCTCTTTATTGTTTCCTTATCTGTCCCAGTGGATGGAATGGATCCAGACTGCTCTGTGTACTGCCCTTATATACTCTTCTGGGGCTAGCCAGGGACCAATCAGAGACAGTAACCCCATATGGGTTTCAGCCAATCAGAAGGGATATGCAAATTTGGTTTTGTAAAAGTAGCCAATCAGGGGTGGTTCCCAAATGGTCCAATCAGGAGCCATTCAGGGGTTTGGAAACAGCCAGTCAGTGTGGAGGGGTCTGAGGCAAGGGATTAGATGCCAGCACCATCTTGGGGAGCTTGATGACCCTGAGTTCCCAGATGTAGGGCAAAGGTGACTGCCTG
Source organism: Pedetes capensis (assembly GCA_007922755.1). Lineage (NCBI taxonomy): Eukaryota > Metazoa > Chordata > Mammalia > Rodentia > Pedetidae > Pedetes > Pedetes capensis. The sequence goes on along the minus strand of VMDO01003979.1, from coordinate 40,323 downwards.
GGGAACAAGCCTCAGTCCTCCAAGGAGCCTAGGGGGCCCCAGGGTGAACTGCCTCTTTAGGCAGTGCCCTACAGATTTCTCTACTGCTGCTACTGTGGGTGTTGATTGTAGAACCAAGTAAAACAAAATCTTGGACAATCATACAGGATGAAGCCTTTCACACTGGGTTCTTTCACTTAGTAATATGAACCTAGGTTTCCTCCATGTCTTTTCATGGCTTGATAGGTTTTTTTTTTTTTAAACTCTAAATAATACTCCGTCACCTGGATGTGCCACAGTTTATTTATTCATTAATTTACTGAAGGACATCTTAGTGACTTCCAAGTTTTGGCAATTAGGAATAAAACTACCATAAGCATTCATGTGCAGGTTTTTGTATGGAGTCACTATCCTTTTGACTTGAAATATTTAGAAGATCACTTACTCTATAGGTTAGAGTTTTGAAGGTTTGTTAAATTATATTCAAGACTTTTAGAGAGCAGAATTTTCATGGAGTTTGAACATGTGAATTAAACACACATCACTGTAAGTGAAAGCTGGGCTCATGTATAAATTCCAGAAGAACTTCTGTGTTCAAACTAGAGGTATAAAGACTGAGAGATTTTACTATACATATAGACTAGGCCTTTAAATGTAGCCTCATTGAAGTATGAAAATTAATTATGGTGTGTTTTGCAATACTCTGCTTCAGGACACTAAAAGTATTGGAATAGATGCATTAAAATTTTGCTTTCCAAATTTTTCCCAGGAGCATATATATGACTGGAGCAGGGAGGAAAATATCTGAAATTTCAGAAATGAATTAATGCTTGTGAAATTTCCAGACTCTTCTTTTTCAAAAGCGTGTTTTTTTGTTTGTTTGTTTTGGTTTGTTTGTTTGTTTGTTTGTTTTTGCTTTTGAGGCAGGCTCTTTCTGTGTAGCTCAGGCTGGCGTTAAACTCATGATCCTCCTGTCTCAGCTACCCAAGTGCTGGGATTATACGCAGGCACCAAAACGGTCAGCTCTTGACTCTTCTTCTGAACCAAGAATGTTAGGCAAAATTTCAGAATGTTACTGTGAATTGTAATTTGGAGATTTTCTTGATCCACGCTTCCAGAATGTGTGTGGGGTGGATGAATATTGTTGTGTGCACACTGGCTGTTATCTAAGGAAATAGTTACACTGACCAAACTCCCAGTTAAAGGTATAATAATTAAAGGCACTAAAGCTCTTCTATTAAATTTAATTAATTTTGTTGCTCCAGACCTTTGACTGGCAAACCTTTATAATATGCACAGAGGAACTCAGCAACAAAAATTGTATTGTTTAGTTCATTTTGAATGTTCGTTAAGGAGTATCTCACCCTACCCCCACCATTGTTTAATAGAGGTGAGAGTTTATCTCTTTGGCACACTCAAGAATCCTATCAGTCATGTGGCATATAAATAAGGGGGTTAAATAAACCCAAGAACTTCCAGAATGACTGTAGGCAACAGGAACAATAAGAAAGTACCAACAATGTGGCATGTTTATAAAAATTGGCAAATAACAGAAGAATCTGGTTGGGATGGGGAAGGATAGGCCCCTAGTCCCAGTTAAATCAAGTTACAGCCTGACCTGTGGGAAAGTACGGTTTAGCAGTCTCACAATTATCATTGTTGTTCAGCTGTAAAAGAAAGAAGGGGTTTTGTTGTTGTTGCTCTATTTTATTTTGATTTTAAAAAATGTTTCAGCAAGTTTAGGAAGAGGAAGTTAATTCTATGCCAAGTTATCACAGATTTTTGTGGGTATTCCCTGTTGTTCCCCTCTAGAGATGGGAATTTCCCTACTTTTCTGCTTGCTTGCACCCACTCCCAACTCCTCAATGGAGCAGCTTGCGTATAAGCCTTTACCTAGCTCTGGCATCCTTTGGTGGAATCCATGCCTAAGCAGAAAGGCTTTGGTGTATTTGAATACAGTACAACCATGCAGGCAGAACTTTACCCTTTGTCCTCAACTAAGAAGGTAGTTCTTCTTAGGTACAAAATAATTTCTCATTGATTTTCTCAAAGTTTGTGTATATAAACACATAGGATTATAGCCAGGCATGATGGTGTATGCCTGTAATCTCAGCACTTGGGAGGCTGAGGCAGAAGGATTGATGTGAGTTCCAGGCCAGCTTGGTATACATAGCAAGTTCTAGGCTAGCCTGGGCTACACACAGAGACCCTGTCTCAAAAAACCAAAAAAGAAAAGAGGAAAAATAACAGACAAAAAGGGTGTCAGATTTTGTTATTGATTGATTGATTGATTGATTCATTGATTCACTTATTTATTCAGTTCTGGGAGGAATCTAGGGTTTTGCCCATGTTAGACATGTACTCTACCACTGAGCTACTGTCCCCAGAGCAGTTTTGTAATTTTAAATTAAAAATTTATAGTTTTTTTTTTTTTTTTTTGTGGTACTGGGGGTTGATCCCAGGGCCTCACACCTTCATGCTTTGCAAGTGCTGGACCACTGAGCTGCACCCCCAGCCCTTTTATTTTTTTTCCTTACTTCCTGAGACAGGGTCTCACTAAGTTACATAGACTTCCTCTAGTCTTGAACTTGCAATCCTCCTGGCTCCGCCTCCCAAGCCGCTAGGATTACAGACGTGCGCCACCACGCCCAGCTAAAATTTATAGTTTTATAAGTTTTGTTTTGTAATTTTAAAATTTAAATTACTGCATAGTGTTATCTTTTGTTCTAATAGAATAGAATAAATATATAAAGATAATAACTTATTGCTTACAGTGTTCTATATTCAGTTTCCTCATTTAGTGAATATCACCAAATATTTGGAGCTAAGGGTTTGGCTCAGTTGGTAGGGTGCCCCACTGTAGTCTCTGAGGTCTCCAGCACCACAAAAATGGGAGAAGAATGTGGCAATCCATTCCCGAGGCAATCCCAGAACAATAAGCCACTGATAATCCTAAGGGTCACTATGAGTTGGACCCAACTCAAGGGCGCCTAACAAGAACAACAAACAAATATTTACTGAATATTGACATTTTTGATCATCTGTAACTGTATTTCTTTTCTGAGTCTAAGATTTAAAATAATCATCATTAATGTGGGAATTCTGGCTTGGGCACAGCAGTGTGTGCTTATAATGCCAGCAACTTGGGAGGCAGAAGCAGGAGGATTGTGAGTTTGAGGCCAGAGGCAGTCTGTGTAACTTAGCGAGACCCTGTCTCAAGGTAAATAATGTTAAAAGGAGCTGGAGAAGCAGCTTAATGGTAGAGCACTTGCAAAGTATGCGTTGGGCCCTGAGTCCAACCCCCACGTACCACAAAAAGTGGGATTTCCCCCCTGTTTTCAAAGATGGCATATAATGTCATTGTAAATAATATTATTTTGTGTTCACAGGATGGCTGCAGAGGAATCTAATGCTGAGAATGCATTGCAGTTGTCTATGTTTGTCCTGTATAAAGCATCCAAATGTATTTATTTGTTAGGTCTATTTATACACATTATTAAGTGAGTCTTGATTCTATTCTGGGGTTGAGTGTGGCTTGGGGGCCAAGGAAATAGACATATCCATCCTGAATTATTTATTTATTTTTTCAAACAGAACAGAAGGATGGAGAAGATCTATTCTACTGGTTATTCTTTGTACCTCAGGTTCTGATATAGCTTAGTAAGGTACTGGTATTGATCCTGTTTGCAGTTAAAAGTTTGGTATTTTGTTTATCATGATAACATTTTACATTAACTTAGATTTTTTAATTATTGCATTAAAATATGATTTCCCTGGATTACTGAGTTAGTGGGTAACTCCTTCAAGTTTATATCCAAGGCGAGTACCTCCTAGTCCCAGCTCTCTGTGTTTGCTCTGTTTCCTCAGCAATCAAGGTATCATTACTGCCTGTGATCACTTGGAATCCTAAGCATCTGAAACAGTATTCAGCACAGAATGGTATTTGATGATATTGCCAATGAAGATTAGGTGAGTGTTCAGCCAGGTGCCTTCCTATACCATGAAGCCAAGAATATGGGCCAAGGGACCATACTAACCTGCTTCATGAACTCTCCTGAGAGGTGGGAGGGAGTGCCAGTCTCTGAAAATAGTAGGCTTATTCATCATGTAGAAGCATCTACAAATCATCTTGACATAGTCCCTCCCCAGTGACAACGGCCAGTGCCTGCACCACAGTGCAGTGTAGAGCCTGTTATGCTAGACCCCTGGGTTCACAGCTCCGCTGGCCCGTTCTCTGCCTGCAGGACTCTGGGCAAGTTACATAACTTCTGTGCTCACTTTCTTTACCTATATCATGCGGACATTAAGATTTCTGCAAGGATGAAATGAATTAATCCCTGTGCCTTAGAGAAGCTTCCCTAGAAAACTGCCTGAGAGAAAGACTTACATGATAACTCTTTATTAGGGAGTGCAATCATAGGAAATAAGAGTGAGGGAAAAAGGAAAGTCAGGCAACCTTAGCCTGTTTTCTGTTGCTATAATAAAATACCAGAGACTGGGTAATTTATGAAGAAGAGAGGTCTGTTTAGTTCACCATTCTGGAGGCTAGGAAGTCCAAAACTTGGCATCTGTACAGCCTCTGGTGCAGAACTTGCTGCATCATAATATAGTAGAAGGGATGACCATGGCAAGACAGAGAACTCTTGCCAGAAAGAGCTCACCTGTATAACAAACGCATTTCCTCAGTACCCATTAATCCAGCGATCTGTTAATCTATGAATGGATTAATCCATTCATGATAGCAGAGCTCTCAAAACCCCAATCACTTTGCACAGATCTCACCTCCAAACACCATTAAAATATGAAATTGGAAGTTCAGTTTTCAACACATGAATTTTTTGTTGTTGTTAGGTGCTGTTGTGTCAAGTCTGACTCATAGCAATTCTATGTACAACAGAACGAAACACTACCTGACACCGTGCCATATATATGGCCTTTTTTTAAATGTTTGAGGCCATTGTGGCAGTCACTGTGTTTCTTCTTATTTTAAGTCATGCCACATCAGCAAATGGAGGTCCCAGGGGCTTTACTCCATTCCCAGAATTAAGGTTGACTCTACTTTGAGGTGGCAACTCTTTAGTCATTTCTTGAATGCCTTCCAGCTGAAGGGCTCATTTTCTGGCACTATATTTGACAGTGCTTCTCTGCTATTCATAGGATTTTCAATGGGTAGTTGGTTCACGAGTGGACTGCTGGGCCCTTCTCCCTAGTTGGTCTTAGTCTGAAAGCTCAGCTGAAACCTGTCCATCATGGATAGCCCTGCTGGTATCTGAAATACTGGTGGCATAGTTTTCAGCATCACAGCAACACTTCCACAACATGAAAGGCTGACAGACACATGGGGGCCATGAAGTTTAGGGGCCACATTCAAATCATAGTGGGCAGGAAATGAAGAAGAGCAAATAGATAGTGTACTCCCAGGCTGTCAAGTTTTCCTTATTTGGTCTCACAAGACCTTTCCAAGAGACTGCATGAACCTACCTAGAAAGGAGCCCCCCAAGAAGTAAGAGTGAGCAATTTTGCTGCTGGACACTTTATGTCTCCTTTCTCTCATTGGTCTAAATCTACCTATGGGGCTGTAACTCTACCTCCTGTCTAAGTCATGTGAGTTGGCTCCAGGCAGCTCTTAGGAAAGCCAGCCAACCCGTGGGCCCCATGCAGCCAGTGGGCAAGTCCAGTGACCTCTCTTTGTCACTCAGTGCCTAGCATGGTGGACTCCAAGGCTATGACTCTATAGCCACAGGAACAAAATGAGCCATACGGTTGGAGTCTGGATTCTTCTCAGTACCCTCTATGCTGGAAACGAGCTGCTGCTTCCTGGCAAAGTAATATTTTTGTGGGTTCAGGGAAGGAGTTTATTTTTGCCTGGGCTGATCCCTCTGCCTCATGCCTGTCTTTGAGATGTTCAAATGTGAGCAATCTTTTAGTCATTTGGAAGTCAACTTTAAGTGTCACCTCCTCAGAATGGCCTTGGGACAGCCAAGACAGCTTTTCTGGCTCTCAGAAAAAGAGATAGACATATACTCCTCTTAAAACTGGATTCCCATCCAAGTCTTCTCTATCTTTTACTATGTAGTATTTTTCTGTATGTCCTTGGGTTCCATTTCTGTTTAAGATAGAAACTTTTCCTGTAGTGTCTTTGTTTTTATCTTGTTAGAACAATTACATGCGATTTCTTTAGATGGGAACGGGGGGGAGGGGGGAAACATAGGGGAGGGTAAGGGGTAACCTATATGAATAATGTTTATCAAATTGCATATATGAAAATTGTCACAATGAAAAGCATGTCAAAATGAATCACATTATGATGTGCATTAAAAATTTCTAATAAAAAGAAAAAAACACTGGATTCCCTCTTTTAAACACCATGCACTTTCCCCCGACAAATGAAAGGCATTTTATGTTGTGAAAGGAAAGGGCGTGAATCAGGGCCTGTAGCTTGCTCTCACGCCCTGCAGCCAGGCAGTTCACACAGCCAAACCACTAGTGGAACTAATGTCTCACCCTTGCCTCCCCAGCACATCTGACCTGATATGAGTTAACCCTCTTCCCCATCAATTTCAAAGTCAGCTTGTCCAGGATGCGAGAGGGTATTTTTTCTCTTCCTGTTTCTTTTTCGTTCTCTTTAGAACAATGAAATTTTATATTGAACCGTAGCATTATGTAAGTGGAATGCAAAAATCAGTGACACACAGTGCAAAAGACACCTTTCATATTCGTTTCTTCCCCCATCTCTCTGCTCCCCTCAGTCCAGAACATGTGTGTGGTGGCCCCTGTCTCCTCCTCCAGGCTACCACAACCTCAGTTCTTTATTACAGATACTTGAGTCATTCACAGGCCTTATCCTTTTTGGTTAACACATCTAAGCTATTCATAGGCTGAAGAATTCATATTATAGCAGATATAACACACAATTTAAAAATTAAAATAAAATATTCTAATATTTCCTTTGTAATCACTAATTTAGAGTCTTTTGGGGAAAAAATTAATTGTCCATTTACTTTCCCTGTTTCAAAATGGCCAGAGATCTTTTCATCCTCCTACTGTCTTCTTTGTCTTGCTTAAAGTAACTTCTATATATAGGATAATGGTCAGAACTGACATTTATTTTATTTTATTTTATTTTATGGTAGTTGGGGGTTGAAGACGGCTGTGCACATACTTTCCAAGTGCTCTACCACTGGGAGACACCCCCAAACCCCTTTCTTATTTTTTATCTTGAGACAAAGTCTTGCTAAATTACATAGGCTGCTTCAGGCCTCCAGGTTGTGATCCTCCCTCCTCAGCCTCCCAAGTTCCTGGGATTGCAGGTGTGAGCCACAGCACCCAGCTAGAACTGAGATCTGTAGTTAATAATCCAGAAATGAATACTCTCACACAGCTCCACCATCTGCTTGTTGAACACTCACTTCTATGACACCCTGACTGTGTTTACCCAGGGTCTTATTAGATCCTATCAATAACTGAACTGCACAATCACACGAGACAGTCTTTCCACTTCAGAGCAACTCCACCCTTTTAGGAAGCCCTTTTCTATATATCAAGCTGAATTCACCTCCTGGTGACTTTGGCCTTCTGGTTCTTGCTGATCCTAGGAAGTAATGTTTGGCAAAGTGTGCTCTGTATCTACCTGTATCCAAGTCACTTGTGGTTCTTGCTGAAATGCAGGTTTCTTGATCGTCTTCCACACAGGGCCTTTTGACTGACAGTGAGTGGTTATAAAACCCAGATCTCTGCTATCACAAGCTAAAGTTTGAAGATTGCCTCTCTGAAGCCAAAGAGAATAGCAAGGGAAATGCCTCTTTATACTTCCCAGCCCATTAGATAGGTGTTATTGGTGGTGTTGTTGGATGCCTTTGAGTCAGATCTGACTCATAGCAACCTTATGTGCAACAGCATGAAACACTACAGAACACTGTGCCATGCACACAAGCTTTTTATGCTTGAACCCAATGTTGCAACCATTATGGCTCTTCTCATTTGAAGTTGTGCCACATCAGCTAAAGGAGGTCCCAAGGGTTTTACTCCATTCCCATCATTAATATTGACTGTACTTTGAGGAAGCAACTCTTCCTCAAAGTTTTTGAATGCCTTCCATCCTGGGGGGCTCATTCTCCAGCATTATATGTGACAGTATTTCTCTGCTATTCGTAGGGTTTTCAATGGCTAATTGTTTCAGGAGTGGGCTACAAGGTCCTCCTCCCTAGTCTATATTAGTCTGGAAGCTCAGCTGAAACCTGTCCACCATGGGTGGCCCTGGTGGTATCTGAAATGCCAGTGGCATAGCTTTCACTATCACAGCAACATGCAAGCCCCCACAGCACAACAAGCTGACAGGTATGTGGGGACTAGGTAGGTGAGATAGGTATTATTATCTCTTTGTTTATTATTTGTTCTCTGGACCATGTCTTGCCAATTTTTCCAATCATCTTTCACATAGAATGGCTCCAAATCTTATTCTTTTTAAACTGTATTTCATCTAATTATAGTTTATCTTAAAATACAATGCTCAGAACTGATTATAGCACTTTTGCTGTGCCCTGATAGGTGTGGGGGGTGGGTAGAATACAGGTACTTGCTTCCTTCTTAGAACAGATATCATGTTTCTTATAGGAGAAATCATCAATGAAACAAAATACATTTAGTTGGTCCAAGGACTTGTCTGCCATAGAAAATTTGGTCTCCGGAGAAGCAGTTTTAATGTAACTGTGGAACTGTAAAGAGAATGATAATCATATGTTAACTTGAGCACTATGTGTGGTAGAATTGCATTACTGTGGTTGATCAATTTGGCATTTTTGGTAGTTGGGATGAGGTTCAGATAAAACATTGGACAGACTTGGCCCAGAGATTATCTATTGTAAATGCTTCCTGGGCTCCATGCTCCCTTTGAACAAGGTTCAGATGAGGTTAAGATAAAGACTGTCTTTGGTCTACTTATGCTCATTGATGAGGGTGGGGTTTAGCTCAGTTGATAGAGTGCTTTATCTATGTGCTCAATCCTTAGCACCACTAAAATGGGAAAAGGACCTGCAAGCCCACTCCTGAAACAATCAACCACTGAAAACCCTACGAACAGGAAAGAAGCACTGACGTAGTGCCAGGCATGGCATAGTATTGGGGAATGTTTCATTCTGTTGTTCACAGGGTTGCTATGAGTTGGAACCAACTCAACAGCACCTAACAACAACAATGCTCACTGAATTCAGTGAGAAAAAATTGGTATAAAAGCTTCCAAGGACACAATTAATTTCCTTGAGAGAATGCATTTCTCAAGTTTGTAGTATGATATAACCTGTTTATGTATTCTCAATTTACATATTAATAAAGTAATTCTTGTTACCTGTGAAAGCATGTTTATGAGAGTATCTATTTGCCAGAACTCTTTTTGGTCTAATAGAATGTCATCCGATATATAAAACAAGCTGGGAGCCATGGTGCATGCCTATAATCCCAGCTACTCGGGAGGCTGAGGCAGGAGGATTGCATGTTCTAGGACAGAGGAAGCCTGCACAATTTAGTGAGATCCTGTCTCAAAATAAAAAATAAGAAAGAGGCGGGAGGTGCAGTTCAGTGGTAGAACACTTGCCCAGCATGTGCAAAACCCTAAATTCAGCCCCCTAGTACTGCTAAATAAATAAATAAAATATAGAAATCAAATTTCATATTTAAAAAATATTCAAATGACCTATTATTTTATTAGTTTGTGATCACCGCCTCCTCAGCTTGTAAGTTGAATCAAAGTTGTCTGCAAGAAAAACTTGGTAGACCAGCTAAGGATAATTGTTTTCTCAATGTAATTTATGATGTTTACATTTTTGTCCTTCATTTTGTAACCTGGGGGTTACTACTGTCTGTGTGAACATGTATGTCTAAAAATAAAACAAATACAACATGGTTTGTAAATCTTCTCACAAAGTCATTTAGTGTTGAGCATAGGACTTCTATGAAAACAAACTGCTGAGGAATAAAATAAACATTTAATTCTTGCTCTGAAACAACAGTAGAGCCTATGTCATCTGGCCTCCCTCAGAAATCTTGTCTCCTTAAATTTCTTTGTCCTTTCCCCTCACTAGCACTGTTGCTTCATCCTTCATTTTCTCTGCCTAATTCTTTCTTTTATAGAGATTATTTACTCCACGGCTTTAGCTCCTTTTATCCTCTTCCAGTGACTTTCTGATTTTTAGCTCTATTTTCTGTGATCTTGCTAACACATAATAGTAATATTATTTTATCCTTAGAACAACCATAAGTACAGACTTGCATTGTTGTTGTTGTTAGGTGCCATGGAGTCAGGTCTGACTCATAGCGACCTTCATAGGGTTTTCAAAGGCTGATTGTTTCAGGATTGCCTTGGGAGTGGATTGCCACATCCTTCTCCCATTTTTGTGGTGCTGGCAATCAAACCTGGGACCTCAGAGACTGCAGAGCAGTGCTCTACCAACTGAGCTAAATCCCCGCCCTGCAGACTTGTATTACTGTAGGGCACTGCCTAGAGAGGCAGTTTGCCCTGGGGCCTATCTAGGCCCACTTGGAGGTCTGAGGCTTGTTCCCCAGGCAGTAACCTTTCACCTACATCCAGGAACTCCTGGGCGCTGAGCTTCTAAAAATGGCACTGGCATCCAATCCCTTTTCTCAGACCCCTCGACACCTGATTGGCTGTTTCCAAACCACTGAACGGCTCCTGATTGGACCATTCAGGAGCCACCCCTGGTTGGCTGCTATTACAAACCCAAATTTGCATATCCCCTCTGATTGGCCAAGATCTGTATGGAATGGCTATCTCTGATTGGTCCCTGGCTAGCTCCTGAAGGGAATATAAGGGCTGTGCATGGAGCAGTTGGAGTCCATTCCACTGACCGGGACAGATGAAGCAATAAAGAACTGTGTTGAGCTGAGCACTTGGAGTTGGTGTCTTCACTGGGAAGAAAGAAGCAAGGAGCCGCCATTGGCATAAACCTCCAGGCTGTCTCCTGGGACTGATGAGTAGTCGTGGGCATAAGCCTCATTTGTGGGTGACATGGTTCTCCAGCACTTGGCTCCCCCTCACCAGATTGCAGGTCTTTGGCAGCTGGTTCCCGTTCATGGCCAGAGTGAGTCCAGTGGTACCTCACACATTACTACAGTTCAAATATGGGAAAACTGAGGCTTAGAAAGTTATTTTCAATGTTACCTTAAAAATTAAATTAGTTGTGAGAACAATTTCATTATAGTTTGTCACCATGACATCTCCATGGTCTTCAGAGACCATATTTGCCTTTGAGCAATGATTATCCTACTTTGCCTCATAGAGAGTAAGCACTAAACATTAAATGTTATTAAACATTAAAATATTAATGTTATTAAACATTAAAATAAGTGAATGAGTGAGTGGATGGTGGGATACAAATTTTGGGTAGATGATGGGCAATGATTAGTTTGATTTGAGGAGTTCAAAGGTAGCAAGGAGCCTAGGAAATAATTGCAATAGAAAAGAAATGATGCGTGGTTGTGGTGGTGGGTAAGAGTCATGTTTCTAGTTTACAGGGATGAGGCAGTTCATTCAGAGTGGCAAGTGCATTGCAAAAGTCTTTAGGCTTTGACATGCACAGAATTTGAAGATTCACTGGACTCCTAGGTCTCTGGTTGAGTGACCACATGCATGATGTTGCCTTCAATTCAGTCTGGGAATATAGGAGAAAAGATCTTCAGGTATTTGAGCATTCTAATAGCAAATTGCCTACAGCAATACCACTGTGGCTTCAGATCCCATTAGATCTCGGAAGCTAAGCAGGGTCAAGCCTGTTTAGTACTTGGATGAGAGACCACCTGGGAACATCAGGTGCTGTAGGTTTGGAAGAAGGACCTGGCAACCTGCTCCCAAAAAACAATTGACCATTGAAAACCCTATGAATAGCAGAAAAGCACTGTCAATAGTGTTTCACCTGTTGTACATAGGGTTGCTATGAGTCAGACACCTACTCGACGGTACCTAACACCACCACCACTAAGGAGTGGTGATGCATGCCTGTAATCCCAGAGACACTGGAGATTGAGCCAAGAGGATCTTGAGTTCAAGGCCAGAAACCTGTGCAATTTAGCAAGACCCTCGTTAGTAGAGTGCTGCTGCACACTCTATGAAGGACCCATGTTCAATCCCTAACACTGCAAAAACAGGAGAAGGATGTGGCACTTCACTCCCAAAGCAATGCTGAAACAATCAGCCATTGAAAACCCCATAAGGGTTCCTGGGAGTAGGACCCAACTTGACAAGCACCTAACAACAACAACAACAGCAACAACTGCCTCAAAATAAAAACAAATAAAAACGGGGCTGGAGTTGCAGCTCAGTGGTAGAGCACTTGTCTAACATGTGCCAGGCTGTGGGTTCAAACTCTAATATTACAAAAAAAAAAAAAAAAAAAAAAAAAAAAAAAAAAAAAAAAAAAAAAAAAAAGGAAGAAAGAAAGAAGAGGAAAGAAAGGAAAGGAAAGGAAAAAAGGAAATAAGGAAGGAAGGAAGACAATATATTATTTTCAGTAATTCAAAGCATAAGCACAGTAGATGATAGAATTAGAAGGACATATATTTGCTTAAGAGCAATATGGCTTTTAATTATTTGTTTTACACCTAATCATGTGTGTTCATCTTTGATAAATGGGATAACTACCTATTTTATGGGCTGGTGTTTGGCTCAGTTTGTAGAGTGCCACTTTGCACTCTCTGAGGCCCTTGCTTCACCCCCCAGGACTGCAAAAATGGAAGAATGGTGTGGCAATCCACTCCCAAAGCAATCCCCAAATAATTAGGTGTTGAAAACCCTATGATGGTCCCTACGAGTCGGATGTGACTCAGTATTACCTAACGAGGATGACTTGTCTTATAACTGTAATAACTAGTGAACACTGAATTTTCTCCAACATGTTGTGTATAATGTGGTAGAACTTTAATCAGATTTGCCTGTGTTCTAATCCAAACTCTATACTTACTAGCTATGTGACTTTTACCAATGTCCTTAGCCTCCTCAGTGTCCTTATGTATAAAATGAGAATACCAGTATCTATCCTATAAAGTTATTGTAAGGATTAAATGAGATAATATGGATGTAAATGATATAGAATTGTCTAAGATACAAAATTCACTATACAACTATTATTATTAATTGTAACATAAATTCAGATAAAGGCGAATTACATTATTTTTCTAAATTATTCCACACTTATAATCATGAATTTCAAAGGCATCACTGCATAAAAAATCCTTTAAACAAATTATTATTACACATGTACTATTCACTCAGTACCATGTTAGGTACTTTACTATCATAGCAACAACAAAAGCTATGTGTTATTCCCCCAGCCCTTATGGGATTTATCATCCCATTGGGATCTAGAGAGAAGAAGGTTCTAAATATTGACTATCAAAATCAGTTCTTTGGTACCAAAATTTTAAATGTCTATGTTGATTTTGAAGTCCAGAAAAAGGTCATTGTGGATTCTTGATCATTAGAGTAACGTGATGAGAATGATGTTTGGGGAAAATTAATTTGACATGGTTGTTGTTAGGTGTCATCAAGCCGGTATCTGACTAAAGTGACCCTATGTACAGCAGGTGAGACAGTATTGTTGGTACTTCTCTGTACCATTCCTAGATAATAATAAAGGTTTAAGAAGTCTTTTTGCATTTATAAAGCATTTGATTCTTTTCTTATGAAAAGTTGTGAGGTGGAAGGAAACATTATGATTCCCCATTTTTAAAAACGCTTATCTGATACCTTGGGGTCAAAAAGACCAAAGAAATTAAAATTTTTTGATTTTTTAAAAATTCCTACTTGTCACACAAGCATGTTACTCTATGTAAGCTCAGTATGTCCCAACTCGGGGCAGGTGGCAGAGCTATGGCACTGTAGCACCTGCATGAGCCCAGGTAATTGACTTATGGGGGTCACATATGACCCCATAATACCACTTACAGTGTATGTCATTTTTCATATTTTATGACTGATCTGAAAATTGTCGCCTGCAGCCATACCACTGTGGTGTCCAGTCCCGCCAGATCTCAGAAGCTAAGCAGGGTCAGGCCTGGTTAGTACTTGGATGGCAAGACCGCCTGGGAACTGTACTGTAGGCTTGGGAGAAGGACCCAGCAACCCACTCCCAAAAACCAATCAGCCATTGAAAATCTTGTGAATAGCAGAGAGCACTAACAATAGTGTTTCACCAGTTTTACATAGGGTTGCTATGAGTTGGATGCCGACTCAACACACCTAACAACAGCAACAACAACAGAAAATCATTGACTTTATAATTTCTAGGATCTCTACATTATAAAACAAGAGGAAAATTTTTTGTTATGTTAGTTTTAGTTTGATTTTAATGTAGGTTTTGAAACCTGAGAAAACTGATTAGAATTTTGTAAGTGCCTTAAGAAAAATTGCTTATTTGATAATTATTGTTACATGAATTAATGTTTTATTAGTTACTTTTGAAAGGTGCTTTAGTTCATATAATAATACAATTACACCTTAAAATACAAATATGTTAGATAATACAATGATTTTTGTTTGGGGGTCTTGGATGATACCATGAACCAATATCCATTACTAAATTTGACAGTTAAGGGTTAAGAGGAAGGTGACACAGCTCTTATTGGAGTAGCAGAGAAGCTGCTCAGGGCACCTGTTTCTAGTGCAATGTCTCCCTATCAATACAGATTGGATGTTATGTCTGACCTGAACTCTTCAACCAGGCCACACACTTCAGAGGCCATGCTGTAGAATCCAATGTTACTGTGTGTTCTGGTTTAGGTATGAAATGTCCTCTGCAGGCTCATGTGTGGATGTCTTGGTCCGCAATACAATATTCAGAGGTAGGTACTTTGGGAAGTAATTGGATCATGAAGGCTCTAACCCAATCAATGGATTAACACATTTGATGGATTCATAATTTGATGACATTGGGAAGTGGAGGAAACTAGAAGGAAGGGCCTAGTTGGAGGAAGTAGATCCCTGGGGTCATGCTCTGGAAGGATATATCTTGTCCTCAGCCCTTTCTTCTCTCCCTCTCTCCACTTCCTGTCTGCCACAGGGTGAGCAGCTTTGCTCCACCATATGCTTCCTGCCATATTTTTCTGCCGTACCACACCCCAGAAACAGCAGAGCCAAGGTATTCTGAGCTGATATCTCTGAAACTCTGAGCTGAAAATAAATCTTTCCTTTTGTATGTTGTTTTCCTTGGGTATTTTGTTACAGTGACTAAAAACTAATTAACACACTGTGTATGTGAGATGTATTGAACTTTAGGTTGAGATTGCTTAGGTCAGACGTACCAGCACTGAAATCTTATAGAACTACTTGTTAAAATATTATATTCAAAATATTCCTATATAGTCTTGAATTTTTGAAACAATATACTGTTTATGCCCTGGTCTTCAGAAGCTATCTTTACTTATTTAACAGAGGAAGGTTTCATAACTTAATAGTCATAATTTGTATCATCACAAAAAATTACCAATAGTAATTACTGCTATCACTTGTTGCTACTTGGTAACTTCTATTTGAATTATTAATTCATGAGAAATCATTTCAGGTTTATCAATTCACCAAAATAGGGGAGGACAGTAGTAAGTACTATTTAGAGTTGTTCTCAGGACTGTCTATATTAATTTGTAAAATGCTTTCAATAGTTCCTAGTCCATAGCAAATACTCAGTAAATATAAGCTATTGCTTTTATTAACATTATTATTATTAGCATGAGCACTGATGTTACATAACAGTGATCCTTTTAGGACAGCATCACATTTTAGAGAGGGGTATGAGTTGTTTTATGAAGCATCTCACTGTCCCAGAGAGCTGACTCAGGATTTCTTATTTGTTATTTTCTTTTAAGTCTCTGCCAAGCCCATTAATATTATCCCAGGCCACCAACAGGGCTGGTGATGTCTCTAATCTTGCCCTTCATTATGTAAAAGCAATATGTTTTCCTCTAGCAGATGTTCCAGGTGGCAGTAGAAAGAGTGGGAATGGAGTTTAAGTCTGGAGCCAAATTAAGATCTGTTGTTGTTGTTGTTGTTAGGTGCCGTCAAGTCAGTATCTGACTCATAGCGACCCTCATAGGGTTTTCAATGGCTGAGTGCTTCAGGATTTCCTTGGGAGTGGATTGCCAGGTCCTTCTCCCATTTTTGAGTGCTGGGAACTGAACTCGGGGCCTCAGACACTGCAGCGCAGCGCTCTACCCACTGAGCTAAATCCCAGCCCCAATTAAGATCTAGTAGTGCTCTAAAAAGCATTAGTGCAGTTGACTATCAGCTAGCAATTTACTGATAGAAAAGATGAAAATTCTAGTGATGGCCATTGAGTGTATCCTGTAGGATTGACATATTTGTGTTGAATCTTATTTTGTGGTGATGACTTCAACTTCTTTTCCATTGGTTATGTCACCTAACATTAATTTTTTCTTAACAAACCAAGAAATAACATGTTCAAAACAAAGAACTCCACAAGAAAAAGATTTTGACTCATGACAAGGGTACCCTTAACTTTCCTTGCTGGGTAAAATGAATCATGACTGGGTACTGACCTTGGATGAACATTTTTAAACAAACACAATAATTTCATTTTCCTTTTTCTTTGAATTTCACCCTTACAGATTTGTGGTTATAATGAAACGTTTCTCTTATTTATTTCTGATCTATCTTTTGAGATCAGAGCCATTTGTTCACCAAAGTGATGAAACTCAAAGAAGCTTGGGGAGATACACTGGGAGATTGGTGTGAATAAATGAGTCAGTGGACTATTATGTTCTATAAACCATATGCATTCAGAGGAAAAATAATCAAGATAGTTAGGATTTTAATCTTTAAGAATTTTCTTTCCTTTCCATCTTCCTGCACTTGTCTCTTTTCTCCATTTTTTACCTTCCAATGTCTATTTCTTTTTCCCTTCACATTGTTTTCATCTACTTTCTTTTCTAATATCCTCTCTCCATTTCACCCTAATGTTATCCCTCCATTATTTATTTTCCTTTAGGAAATTCTGTAGAAAATACATTTTTTCACCAATGTAAAAGATAACTATACAAATGGAATTCACCAGATGGAACATACAGGAGCCAAACTGTGGAAAAAGAAAACGGACAAGCTCAATATCAAATGTTAGAACAAGACCAGGTACTGATTATATATCAGACCATCAAGTACTCACATGCAGGTTCAAACTGAAACTGAAGAAAATTAGAACAAGTGTACAAAAGCCAAGGTATGACCTTGAGTATATCCCAGCTGATATCAGAGACCACCTGAAGAACAGATTTGATGTGTTGGATGCTAATGAACAAAGACTAGACGAGTTGTGGCATGGCATCACAGACATCCTTCATGAAGAAAGCAAAAGGTTGTTTAAAGAGACAGGAAAAAAAGAAAAGACCAAATTACATGTCAAAAGAGACTCAGAAACTTGCCTTTGAACAACAAGCAGATAAAGTAAAAGGAAGATATAATGAAGTTAAAGAACTAAACAGAAGATTTCAAAGGGGAGTTTAAGAAGATAAAATCAAATATTATAATATGTGCAAAGAGCTGGAGATAGAAAACCAAAAGGGAAGAACACATTCTGTTTTTCTTAAGCTTAAAGAATTGAATAAAAATTCAGGCCTTGAGTGGCAATAGTGAAGGATTCTACAGGGAAAATATTAAACAATGCACAAAACTTCAAAAGAAGATGGTAGGAATACACAGAGTGATTATACCAAAAATAATTGGTGGATAACCAACCATTTCAAGAGATGGCATAGGATCAGGAACCAATTGTACTGAAGAAAGATATGGATGCTGCCTTGAAAGAACTGGTGAAACACAAGCCTCCGGGAATTTATGGGATACCAATAGAGATGTTTCAACAAACAGATGCAGCACTGGAGGTGTTAACATGTTTATGCCAACAGATTTGGAAAACAGCTAGTTGGCCAACTGACTGGAAGAGATCCATATTTGTGCCTACTCCCAAAAAAGGGGATCCAACTGAATGTGCAAACTATTGGACAATATCATTAATATCACACACCAGCAAAATTCTACTAAAGATCATTCAAAAGCGACTGCAGTAGTATTTAGACAAGGAATTACTGGAAAATCAGTGGGATTCAGAAGAGGGCAGGGAACCAGGGACATCATTGCTGATGTCAGGTGGATATTAGCTGAAAGCAGAGAATATCAGAAAGATGTCTATCTATGTTTTATTGACTATGCAAAGGCATTTGATTGTGTGGATCATAACAAATTATGGATAACACTTCAGAAAATAGGAATACCAGAACACCTAATTGTGCTCATGAGAAATCTGTACATGAACCAGGAGGCAGTTGTTCGAATAGAACAAGGAAACACTGAATGGTTTAAAGTTGAGAAAGGTGTGCATCAGGGCTGTATACTTTCACCCTATCTCTTCAATTTATACGCTGAGCAAATAATCCGAGAAGTTGGACTTTATGAGGCAGAACGTGGCATCAAGATTGGAGGAAGACTCATTAACAACCTGCGTTAGGCAGATGACACAACTCTGCTTGCTGAAAGTGAAGAGGATTTAAAACATTTACTGATGAAGATCAAAGATCATAGCCTTCAATATGGGTTACAACTAAACACCAACAAAACAAAAATCCTTACGAGTGGGTCAGCCCACAACTTCACAATAAATGGAGAAAAGATTGAGGTTGTCCAAGATTTTGCTTTGCTTGGCTCTATAATCAACACCCGTGGAAGCAGCAGTCGAGAAATCAAAAGATGCATTGCTCTAGGAAAAGCTGTGGCAAAAGATCTCTTTAGAGTATTGAAAAGCAAAGATGTCACATTGAAGACAAAGGTGCGTCTGACTCATGTCATGGTATTTTCAGTGGCATCATATGGTTTGAAAGCTGGACATTGAACAAGAGAGACAGAAAAAGAATTGGTGCTTTTGAATTGTGGTGCTGGAGACGTCTATTGAATATATCATGGACTGCCAAAAGAACCAACAAATCTTTCCTAGAAGAAGTGCAACCAGAGTGCTCCTTGGAAGCAAGAATGGCCAGACTGCATCTTACATACTTCGGACACGTAGTCAGGAGAGATCAATCCCTAGAGAAGGACATCATGTTTGGAAGAGTGGCAGGTCAATGCAAAAGAAGAAAACCCTCCACCAGATGGATTGACACAGTGTCTGCAACAATGGGCTTAAACATAAATAAGATGGTTTGCCTGGCACAGAATCGGCAAGTGTTTCGATCTGCTGTACATAGGGTCGCTATGAGTCGGACTTGACTCGACAGCACCTAACAACAACAAAATTTTGCTAAAGATCATTCAAAAGCAATTACAGCAGTATATTGACAGAGAACTGCCAGAAAACCAAGCCAAATTCAGAAGAGGGTGTGGAACCGGTGATATCATTGCTGATATCAGATGGATATTAGCCAAAAGCAGACAATACCAGAGAGATGTCTATCCATGTTTTATTGACAATGCAAAGGCATTTGACTGTGTGGATCATAACAAATTATGGATAACATTGCAAAGAATGGGAATACCAGAGCACATAATCGTACTTAAGAGGAATCTGTACTTGCACCAGGAGGCAGTCATTCAAACAGAACAAGAAAATACTGTCCAGGTTAAAGTCAAGAAAGGTATGTGTTAGGGCTATATCCTTTCACCATATCCCTTCAATCTCTATGTTGAGCAAATAATCCAAGAAGCTGGACTTTATGAAGAAGAACATGGCATTAAAACCTGAATTATGCAGATGACACAACTTTACTTGCTGAAAGTAAGGAGGATTTGAAACATTTACTGATGAAGATCAAACAACACAGCCTTTAGTATGGATTGTGCCTCACCTTAAAGAAAACAAAAAGTCTTACAACTTCAGCATGCAACTTCATGGTAAACTGAGAAAAGATTGACGTTGTCCAAGTTTTGCTTCACTTGGTTCTACAATCAGCGCCCCTGGAAGAAATCAAAAGATCCCTTGCATCGGGAAAAACTGTTGCAAATAAGCCTCTTTGAAGTATTGAAGAGTAAAGATTTGAAGATGAACGTGCATGTGACTCATGCCATGGTATTTTCAGTCACATCGTATGGTTGTGAAAGCTGGACAGCGAATAAAAGAGACTGAAGAATTGATGCTTTTGAATTATGGTGCTGGAGACGCATGTTGAATATATCCTCGACTGCCAAAAAAACTGAGAGATCTGTCTTAGAAGAAGTGCCACCAGAGTGCTCCTTGGAAGCAAGGATGGCTAGACTGTGTCTCAAATGTATTTTTAACATGTAGTCAGAAGGGACCAATCCATGGAGAAGGACATCATGTTTGGGAGAGTAGTGGGTCAATGAAAAAAGGAAGGCCCTCAACTAGATGGATTGACACAGTGCCTGGAACAATGGGATACAGAGTGATAATTCCATACATATATAAAATGTATAATAATCAGATGAGGAGACTTAGGATTTCCATGTCCTTAAACATTAAAAAATTTGGTTAATCTGTAATAATAACTGTAAATATTTGTGGGGTATAGTGTGAGTTTTTAATTTCATACATCATGAGTTTTATTTTGAGATTTTCATGTCATTACAACCTTTACTATGACTTGTTCTCTTTCTTTTTACTCCCCTATGTTGCTCCCTTCCCTCTCCATTTGTCCAAACTCCCTCGCCTTCCCATTTGTCCCCCTACAGATGAGTCCCCTTGTATTTTTCAATCTTAAATATACACAATTTTATATATAATTATATATGTGTGTGTATGTGTGTATATATGTATATACACACATATATACATATATACACACATATATACATATATACAAATATATATGTATATATTTGTACATATGTGTGTATATGTGTGTATATGTATATATGTATATATGTATATATTTGTACATATGTGTGTATATGTGTGTATATATGTATATATATGTATATGTGTATATATGTATATATATTTATATATGTATATATGTGTATATATGTATATATATGTATATATGTATATATGTGTATATATATACATATACACACACACAAACACACAGAGTTTCCTTTAAAGACTATCTAGCTTCTGCATATGAGTGAAAGTAGGCAATATTTGTCTTTTTGCATCTAGGTTTCTTCACTTCAAATCATGATCTCCAAGTCCACTCATTTTGCTGCAAATGATGTGATTTCATTCTTTATGACTGAATAGTATTTGATTTTGTAAATGTACCACATTTTTAAAATCCATTCATCTGATGAAGGACATCTAGGCCAATTCCATAACCTCACAATTGTGAACAGAGCTGCAATAAACAGAGAAGTACAGGTGTCTCTGTGGTGTGCTGACTTAGCTTCCTTTGGTATATACCCAGAAGTGGTATAGCTGGCTCATATGGCAGTTCTATTTTTAGCTTTTGAGGAAAATCCATACTGATTTCCATAGTGGCTATACTGGTTTACAGTCCCACCAACAGTGTAAAAGGGTCCCCCACCAATGTCCTCTCCAGCCTTTGTTGTTGTTTGTTTTGTTGATGCTAGCTATTTTGGTTGGGGTAAGATGGAATGTCAGTGTAGTTTTGATTTGCGTTTCTCTGATGGCTAGGGATGTTGAACATTTTTTCATATGTTTATTGGACACTCGTATTTCCTTGGGGATACTGTCCCAGTCAGCCCTGCAATCAGGAGGGGAACCAACCACACTGTGTTGCCAAGCTGGAGTCTTCAGTTGGTTAGGTGTATTCCAGTAAATGCATTTTTGACTAAAAACATTTTCAACTTATGAGGGGTTAATTGGGCCGTGATAGCATTGTAAGTCAAGGAGCATCAGTACAAACCACGACTCATAATACAGAGGGACTAAGGCTGAAATGTTTAATCAGGTAATCTTTCTGCTCTTGTTTGCTTGCCCTATTTCCATAGTGATTCAGTTCCAGCATAGCTCTTAACTGCTGTAAATGTGAAAGTCAATAACTCTTGATTTACTTTCACATTTACAATCCTGCATCTATGCCTAGCCCTTACACTTTGCATCTGTACGTGGTCTCCATTTTACGTTACCCCAGAAGACTCCAGTTGGGGGGCACTGCTAGGTTTCCTGGGTATTACCTTCTTTGGTGAGTCCCACACTGAGCCTGCCCAGCCTGCCTTAAAGGAGGTAAGGCCATTCCTCCAGCTTACTCATTCCTTCTCTGTCATTGGCTAGGTCAACCTTGACTGCTTGGCCAGATGGTTCAGCTATTAATTAATCATGAGATTCATTCATCCAACAAAAATTTACCAAGCCCTACACACGATCATTGAGATAAAGGTAACAGACCCTTCCTCTTTTCACATTCAGCAATATTTTCATGAGAGCTTCTTAAGTCTGAAGACTTGATGGAACAAGAATTTAGTAATGTGTACATTTTCCCCAATTATTATTTGATGAGTAAATGTGTTTAACAAAATGGGGGGGGGGGACAAACTATGTGAAAGATATTGTGAAGTCCATGAGAAATCTCCCTTATTGCAAAGTGTATCCATTCACAGAAAAATAGCTTGAAAAGTTGTATGTGCTGAAGTGGATGGAAGAGAGATTAAGATCCTCTCTGAGTCAGAAAAAAAGGCCAACATGTACACTCAACATTCTTTAGTTATGCCTTTGTGACTTCAGCCCTAAATTGAGTCAGTCTTTTCATTTTAATGTTGTTGTTGTTAGGTGCTGTTGAGTTGGGTCTGACTCATAGTGACCCAATGTACAACAGAATGAAACACTACCTGATACTGTGCCATGCCCAACACTATGCCAGTGCTTCACTGCTATTTATAGAGTTTTTGAAAGCTGATGGTTTTGGGAGTGGGCTGCTGGGTACTCCTCCATAAGCCTACAGCACTCAGTATTCCTAGGCAGTCTCCCATCCAAGAATTAACCAGGCCTGACCGTGCTTAACTTCTGGGATCTGACAAGACTGGACACAAGGGTGGTATAGCTGTAGACTTTAATTTTAATATTTACATGTTAATAATAATGCTAATAATGATGCCATTTAATAAAGTATGTTTACAATTATAAACACTATTAAATTTTAACTTGGTTTTCATATAATGCTTACAGTTAAATTTTTATTTGCTAAAAAATGTATGCAGGGCTGGGATTTAGCTCAGTTGGTAGAGCGCTGCTCTGCAGTCTCTGAGGTCCCCAGTTCGATTCCCAGCACTGCAAAATGGGAGAAGGACGTGGCAACCCACTCCCAAGGCAATCCCAAAACAGTCAGCCATTGAAAACCCTATGAGGGTCACTATGAGTCGGACTTGACTGACAGCACCTAACAACAACAACAACAACAATAAATAATGTACAGAGCTGGGGTTTAGCTCAATTGGTAGTAGAATGCTGCTCTGCACTCTCTGAGGACAGAATTCTGGTTTGATCTCCAGCACTGCAAATATTGGAGAAGGACATGGCATTCCATTCCCAAAGCAATCCTAAAGCAACCAGCCACTGAAAACCCTATAAGGGTTGCTATGAGTCAGACCTGACTTGATGGCACCTGACAACAACAACAAATAATGTACAGATGTGAATAATGGATATGTTAGAGGTTGTTGTTGTTGTTAGGTGCTGTCGAATTGGTATCTGACTCATAGCAACCCTCATAGGGTTTTCAATGGCTGTTTCGAGATTGCCTTGGGAGTGGATTGCCAGACCCTTCTTCCATTTTTGTGGTGCTGGGAATTGAACTCAGGTCCTCAGAGATTGCAGCGCAGTGCTCTACCAACTGAGCTAAATCCCAGCCTGCATGTTAGAGGTAGTAAGACTCATTTGCTAGAGAAGTACCCACTTAAAATTTAGTAGATTGCATGAATCACTCTGACTATAGCAAAGGGAGCATTTTGGACCACGCACTCCAAACAAGAACATGAGATTTCCTTGAGGATGGTGTAATTTGCATCTTGGTGCAAAGATACCATCACAACTATAGGACAGGTTAAGTGGTCAAATAGGCTAAAAATAAGCAGTTTTCTAACATTTTTACTAAACCATCCTGGTTTAAGGCTACGATGCAAGATGCAGAAACTTCTATTAAAGAATTCTTATGGGTAAAGAGTTAACATCAGCTGAACACCCATGATGTGCATTATTTCATTTATTCTTTAACACTTTGATTATTGTTGTTGTTAGGTGCCATTGAGTCATCGTCCAACTCATAGTGACCCTACGTACAAGAGACAAAACACTATCATCAGTGCTTCTCTGCTATTTGTAGGGTTTTCAATGGTAGATTGCTTTTTGTGTGGGAGTGGATTGCCAGGTTCTTCTCCCAAGCCTACAGTATCTGGTATTGCCAGTCTCCTATCCAAGTACTAACCAGGCCCGGCCCTGCTTAGCTTCTGAGGTCTGACGGGATCGGACACCACAGTGCTAGGACTGCAGGCAACACTTTGATAGATGCTAGTATCTCTGTTCCATTGATGAGGGAACCTAAGCTCCAAGAAGTTAGGTCGGCTGTCCAAGGTCCTAGTAGATGATGTTAGTTGTTAGTCAAACCTAGGTCTTTTTGATTCCCAAAACCCATGCTTTTCCCCTTATCTTTGATGACTTTCTCTTGTTTATATCTGAGTTCATGGAATAAACTCATTCCATCATCCACAGTTGCTGCAAAACATTTCCACTGGTAGGCCCTGAAGGCAGCCTTTTAACTGCCCCTCTTGAGAAGGTGCCGGAATGCCATTTTGGAGAACAAAGGGCACAGAACCGGGGATGCACAGCCTGGTGCAGGCACAGGCATTGCAGCATGGTTGTTGGAGCCCTGTTGCAGAGAAGGTGCAGCAGGAAGCCAGTGGAAAAGGTGGGTGAAGGAGCTTCACAAAGGAGGCTGGAGAAAGGGCAAAGGGGCAGGCAGGGTGGAACACAGGCGGGGAGGAGAGGCTGGAAGCGGAAGCTCTTAGGTGGTTAGAGAAGGGAGAGTGGATGGGGATTATCAGAGGCCACAAGTAGGGCTTTGTGGTGAGAAGAAAGGGTGGAGGGGCAGGCAGAGAGGAGACCCAAAGGAACTGCCTAAAGAACGAAGGAATGAATAAGTGCGGTTTTATCTTCATTAGAGAAAGTGGAAGTTTGTCTTACATGACAGGTTGTTCCAACCCATTGTGTTGGGCAAAGATACTGGATTATCTCAACTGTTTACCAAGAGAAATGTGTAGGTTCCCAGGGCCACTTTATAGCCAATGCTTAATAACTTGCCTGAGCTGTGAAGTTCATTGTATGCAATTGTGGGGTGAAAATGACATGGAATGAGGGCCTCCTACTTTCTCATTCACGAGCCAGGATCTTCTCTCTCTAAAAGAGAATGCAGAGATGAAAAATAATTTAACAAAGTGGAGATAACTCATCTCTGGGGCCACTTGCATGTGATTCATAGATTTCCTGAAGGTGATTTGTACTTTCACAAACAGAATGTGTGGATTCTTCACCAGGTCCTAGCAGTCCTGTTTAAGTTTATTGGAAACTTTGGTAAACTTCCTCAGATACCTATAGGTCACATTAGGTTCACAGCCCATTTCGTGAAGGTCTGCAAACCTTTCAGCAATGCTGAGCTGGATTTCAGTTGAATTGCATGCGAATAGAGACTAAGTTTCAAGGGAACATGGGGTGGTTCTTTCAGGTAGAAGCCAGGTGAAACTCGAAGGGTCCAAAGTGGGTTTTGCTTTGAGTTTCTTTTTGGTTCTGTTTGAACTCGACACTCAAAATGAAACTCTGGGGATCTGAACCTCTTGCAAACGCAGGCGCAAAGGGAGGTTTTTGGAAGCAAACATTGCACGCCAAAAGTGCTGAGCTAACAACAGTGCTCATTGGCGCTTCAGTGTACTCTGCCCAAACCCCTGAAGAGAGTTTCATGTGGAAAAAGATTTCTTTCAGCAAGTATAGTGTTTAGGAAAGCTTTGCAAGAGGACCTTGGGTTTGCTGATAGATTACCTGCAGATGCCCATGATGCCAGATTGCCAGGCAGAGTCATCCAAGTAGCCTGTGAAGTGGAATCAATGAACTTTTTGTATCACATCCTTGAATTAGGATTAAAGGCATTTTGTTGATTTGGGCAATTCAAATTAAGGCTGAATGTGTCACCTGTATCACCTGGAGAGCTCGTCCCAATGACATGAAAATATGACGTCACTTATGTCATTCTCTTCTTTGTGAGAATGAATAACTAGAAAGAAAATCCTGTTTTCCTACTTCATTAAACACATCCATAAAAGCCAACATCTGACCGTCCTTAAAAGGTAAAGGCACAGTATGCATGCAGATTAACCTATTGCCAAGACGTTTTTACAAGCTATGCTTCTTACCTGAATAAAGGTTGGTGCTGGGGCAGACAAGATTTAATTTACTTTTGGCAAACAAGTCTGAATAATAAGTTAAACTGAACAGAAATGAGGGGTTTTTTGAGACAGGAAACAAGTTGGCAGAATTTTGGCATCTCAACAAAAGGAAATCACACAAAGAGAAAAGGATTAGTCAAAATAAAGATCAAATGAAGATCAAAAATAAATTGGCTTCAACCCAGGAAACATTTGTTACATTTTACAAGCTGGTCTTTCCTTCCCCCCTGTGAAGAACAGAAGAACCACCTGATCTTCCCTTAAAGGTCACTGAGCACTCTGTCTGTTCATGATGAAATGCTCTTGGAGCCACGTTGAAAGCCCAGCACAGGTGCAGTGTCGAAAAACATTTAAACCTCTCAGTCCGAAAACTGCAAATGACAAAAAGGCAATGAATGTCAGTGGGCAGATTGTAAAGAAGTGATGCACCAAGCGTTTCTACTTCTGAAAACGTGACCAGTGGCTGCTTTAACAAAGTAAACAATATTTATCTATTTACCTATCATCTTTCTATATGTCAGGCATTCAGAAAAATCCTGAACTATTTAGATTTCAAAGAATGTTGTTGGATACGTCATTATCACAAAAGTCACATAATTTGTGAGGCAAAACCAAAAGCGGGACCCCTTGTTCATAAAGCAAGAAAAAAAACAGTACTGTGAAAGGTACTAAGTATAAAGCTTTTTCCTTTCTTCTGGGGTCTCTCTCCTGACTTATGCTTTATTATTATTATTATTATTATTATTATTATTATTATTATTTCCTATTTAATGTTATTCTTTTTCTTTTCTTTAGTCAGTATTGAGGTTGAACCCAGGATCTTTTACATGCTAAGCTAGTCCTTCACCACTGAGCTGCACCCCCCACCTCATTTTAAATTTTCAATATTTTATTTTGAGACAAGACTCACTAAGTTATGCAGGCTGCCTGTGGCCTCAAACTTGCCATTTTCCTGCCTCAGCTTCCTGAGTGGCTGGGATTACAGGCATGCACCGCAATGCCTGGCCCTATTTCATGTTACTCTAAGTAAAGGAAAAATTAGTTTGCAGCTATTAGCATGACTTAACCACTCATCTTTATTTTATGCAAGTCTTAAGTGCAAATATAAGAGTATTGCTTTCCTATGCAGAATTACTGAAATTGCACAATTCATATTTTGTAGTTCATACATACATATGCATTTCTTTCTTACCAGAACAGTGGAAATACTTCTCAACATTAACTCTGTGTTTTTACTTCACTTCTTGATATGCACACATTGTACTAACGTTCTCCACCTTTAGCTTTAGCTTACTGATGAGTAAGGAAAGCCTGCCTGAAATACAAAGGAGCTATGGGGTACCCTCTCTGTCCCAGACATGGAAGACTGACAGAAGGCTTGTTGGAGAAAGTAACATCGAATTTCAGGATAACTTTTGGGTAAAGAGGCAGAATTGCTCTATGATATTTAATAAACTTTCTAACAATTGATGGTTGTATTTTTGTTTTATTTTTTCTTGTTCTTGCACCTTTCGGATTCCCGGTAATTAATTGACACCTCTTGCGAGCAGGATGTTCGTCTTCATCATAAGAATTAGATCGCCCCCAGGAATCTTCAGTGTCATTCAGAAACTTCTATCTTAAGTCCTCAAGTGTAAGTCTAGTCCTGAGTAAGCTATTCTAACAAATATTCAAAATGCGTTGGCAGTTCTGATGTCAATATTCCTTTTTCTAGAACAATATCTAAAAATAAATCCTATAAAGAATATGGCCTGCAGCCGTATTGTGGCATCTGATCTTGTCAGATCTCGGAAGCTAAGCAGGGTCGGGCCTGGTTAGTACATGGATGGGAGACCGCCTGGAAACCCCAGGTGCTGTACACTTGGGAGACGGACCTGGCAACCCACTCCCAAAAATCAATCCGCCATTGAAAACCCTATGAACAGGAGAGAAGCACTGACAACAGTGTTTCCCCTATTGTATGTAGCATCATTATGAGTCGGAAACC
Source organism: Pedetes capensis (assembly GCA_007922755.1). Lineage (NCBI taxonomy): Eukaryota > Metazoa > Chordata > Mammalia > Rodentia > Pedetidae > Pedetes > Pedetes capensis. The sequence continues at coordinate 12,010 of VMDO01003979.1, read as the reverse complement.
GACTCCACAGCACCTAACAACAACATAAAGAATGTGGTATCCTATACAGGGGAGCTAAAAATGAAATGATGCTGAAAATTGTGATGGTCTTTAAGTTTGTGAAATCAAGTCCTGAGGTCCTTGTGATACTAAAATCATTGTACCTATTTAAGGAATCAATTAAGGCCTTAGGCAACTATCAACTTTTGTGTTTATTGTACTTACCTTTTTATAGATGAAGAAATACAAATAAGATTTTAATGTACCCCTGGAATGTTGTACATTAACTTCTGAACTTGAAATGCATTTACTCTTTCAGTTGTCTCATTATTTTTTAAATGAACACATATCCACAAATTGTTTACCTATACATACACTTATTTTCCTGGAATGTGCAAGTAAATAGATATATAGAAGTATCTACCCGAAGGACTATTCTACAAGGATGGCAAACGTGAACAAAAAGGGAAGAAAGTTCTCAGGACAAATACTGCAACATCTGTTCAAATAATTTTGTAGCCTCAGCCAGCTGCAGCAATAAAGGAGTTGATAGACAGGCTTAGTATGAAGCTGTGAAGCCTGGAACTATGTCTAGTGGGGTGGGGAATCTGAGTAGAACCTGAAAAACTGATGGTCCATGATGGAGGCACAAATCAAAGAGCCAGTTTAGAAAACACAAGTTTTTATTACCATACAATGCTAGTTAAATAGATGATCTTTAAACATAAAAATGATGAGGAGGGAGGTGGGAAGGTAGGGAGCTTGGGAAGGGGGAGAGAGAGAGACAGAGAAAGAGAGAGACAGAGAGAGAGAGAGAGAGAGAGAGAGAGAGAGAGAGAGAGAGAAGGGTGGCTAAGATGGTCAGCAGTTATGAGAGCATTTTTATACCAGTGTATAGGTCACTTGGCACCTTGCCCTCCATGGCCACAGATATTCCCCTAAATCATAACCTCAGAGCTATGCTTCACTAGTCATATGGAGACTCTCAGAAGAAAATGTGGTTAGTTTGTTTAAATGAAATGCTACTCCAGGAAAAAACAGCTCAACGTGTGTGCCCTGGAGACCATGGTTCAGAAATATTTTACACAAGGGAAAAACATTTTATAAACAGCAAATGCCATATACTTTTCAATTGTCTTAGTAGTAGAAGTGGCTTTTCATTCTCATTCAGTTTCCCTTGCGACAAAGCATCTGGTGCCCAGCCATATATAGCAATGACCACAAACCCTGTATTTTATAGATCTATAGTTACTCAGACCTGACTCGATGGCACCTAATAATAACAACAAAATAGTTATTTTTTAAATACAAGTAAAACACCCACTTATGTTTTTATTAAGACCTAGGACTTGCACTGATTGTCTTACTCTTAACATTAGGCGTCAAAAGATAAAAGAACAGTTTGATTTTGACATTTTTGAACTATTGATTTTCTTCTTTTTTTAAAATTTCTATGTGGGAAGGACAAGCTTTAAAAAATGACTTGCCTACTCATTTCTTCACAACCTGACCTCAATGCCATTGACAAAGGCACAGGCATAAGTGACAAAGTAAAGGCAAATGTCAACCAGATTATTTTGAATCAGCCAAAGGCTACCTTTACTCCTAAATTTTTTACTAAAGTGTTTATAAATTTTAGAAAGTGGCTAAAGTAAAGTAGATCCCATAAGTATTTAATGCTATCATGAAAATAATTTGAGCTTTATTGACTTCTGAAAGGGTGATGGGTCATGAGAACCATGACAGTGACAATAATTACTCCATATCAATGGCATTGTAAGTAGCATACTATACACTTCCTTTTCACCTTGCCCTTTTTACTTCACAATACCTCCTAAAGACTTTTCTACATCAATACCAGGAAAGCTTTTTCACTAATTTTTTTAATAGCCTAGTATTCCATTTTCTATACTGACTACAGTTTATTTTAGCAGCTCTCTTCTGGTAGATATTTGAATTCTCCTAACCCCATCAAGTTTTTTTTTATAATAAAAAATAATATAATAGACAATCATGTAAATACAACCTTTTTTAATACAAACAGGTATAATTGTAGGAAAAAATTGTAGAATTGGGATGCAAATTGCAATTTTGCCAGATCTGGTCAAATTGGCCTTCACGGAGTTTGCTCCATTCTGCATGCTTACCTTGGTCAAGATTTCTTGCCCAGCTTGCTAGTGAGTGCTTTGCTAATCTGGCATGTGTATTTCTCTTGTTATAAGTAAAGTTGAAAACTATTTCATATGTTAGGACCACTTGTATTTCTTTTTCTGTGGACTGTAAGTTTTCTTTCAGGTTGTTAACACTTTTTCTTTTCAATTTCTAGGGGCCTTTACAGTATTAGGGAAATCATATAGATGCTATTAAAGTATTGCTTCTGCTATGAATCTCCAATGCTTTAGTCTAGTTTTTCATTTGTCTTTAGATTTGTTTGTGGTATCTTCTGCCATGTAGAATTTTCCCGTCTATATGTAATTTTATCAATTAAAAAAAAAAAACCCTTTGGCTTCTGGATTTTGAGACTTAGTTTAGAAAGGCTTTTTCTATTCCAAAGTTATAACAAATGTACAAATATTTTCTTCTTGTACCTTTACTTTCTTATATCATAGTTTACTTTTAATTATTGATGCATTTGTGGAGTAGTAGGTTGGTATAAATTGAAATAGACAAGTCCACTTTAATGTTTTTTCTATATCTTGTCCTCTTTCCTCAACCAGATAAATTGAAAAAGCCCATCCTTTCCAAATGGAACTGAGAAGTAACCTTTATTATGTAATAAAAATGTAAATATATTTGTTTCCACTATTATACAGAAAAGATTAAAATATTATAAATGAGTAGGATGTACTCTAGTAACACAAGAGTCATTCAGTATTGGAAAATGTATTTATATAAACCATTAGATTAAAGGATCTCACACCCACTATGTGGATATATGTCAATAATAAGATCAAATTGACTGAGAGACCATACAAAGCTACCTGATAAATCAAGAACATTTGCTTATCTCGACACTACAGAAGGAAGTTGGTACAATCAGGATGCTCAGCAGAGGCTCACAGCCTTATCCAACGACAGACAGAGGGCCCTGGCAGATGGGCAACTGCAGATAGTCAATCTAAAAGGGTTCGAGTCATATCAGAATTCTTCAAAGTTCAATTGCCCCCCTCTAAGCCCAACCTTATATTCACCAGGCTGTGGTAATTATTCTACACTATGGAGTGGTTAGGGCTGGGATTTAGCTCAGTGGGTAGAGTGCTGCGCTGCAGTCTCTGAGGTCCCGAGTTCAATTCCCAGCACCCCAAAAGTGGGAGAAGGACCTGGCAATCCACTCCCAAGGCAATCCCGAAACAGCCAGCCATTGAAAACCCTATGAGGGTCGCTATGAGTCGGATACCGACTCGATGGTACCTAACAACAACAACAACATGGAGTGGTTAGGTGTGAGGGCACCTCTCAGAGTTAAGTATATCGTTAGTCTTAAGGGACCCCAAGGCAAACTAGACTACCTGTCAAAGTACAGGACAGTGTGGCATATTCAGTATATTTATCTCTTCCCTTAGTTACTTCAAGATAAACTCTCTGTTTTAATTATTTTCCCTAAATTAGAGCTGAGGAAAAAGAAAAAGTATCAGTCACATACTTCTATGGGAATAATATTTACAACCTCTTAGGCCAGCTATAAGACTAAACTTATAAAGAGAAAACAAACATACTATAATTATCACAACAGATGTAAAAAAAAGTGTTTACTGGTAAATAGGTAAAACTTTATAAAAATATAAATCTTAACAAACCATGGGTTTACAAAGAACTTATAGCCAACATTCTTATAGGAAAATGTTAGAATAATTCCTATAAAGACAGGGATTTCTGCTAACTTATTACCATTCAGCATATATTGACAGTACTAAAAAATACCCTGAGACAAATTGAAAATATAAATTTTAAGAGATTAACATTGCCACTTATACACAGTAACCTACACAAATCTTAAAAAAAAATCAAGAAATAAACTATAGGTACTAAAATAAGACTCCTTAATGGGGCCAGATATAAGATTAATGTACAGAAATAGGAGTTGGGGACATAGCTCAGTGGTAAAGCACTTCCCTACCATTAGTAAAGCCTGGAAGTTTCAGTCCCCAGCACTATAAAAAATAATGAACCAAACCAACAAATAAATAAATAAATGTAAAAAATAAAAAAGCAAAAATAAATACTGTTTTATATACCAGCTATAAGAAAATTTATGCATGCAGCTGTACCACTCTGGCATCTAATCCTGTTAGATCTTGGAAGTTAAGCAGGGTCCGCCCTGGTTAGTACTTGGTTGGGAGACTGCCTGGGAACACCAGGTGCTATAGGCTTAGGAAAAGGAACTGGCAGCCCACTTGCCCCCCTCTCCTCCTGCCAAAAAACCGCACAAAACAATCAGCCATTGAAAACTCTGAATTGCAGTGAAGCACTGACATAGTGCTGGGCATGGCAAAGTATTGGGGAATATTTCATTCTGTTGTACATAGGGTTGCTATGAGTCACACCCAACTCAATTGCACCTAACAAGAAAATATAAAAGGAAAAAAATCTCTTCTACAAACAGCAATAATTAAAAAATTACAAGATACTTAGTAATAATCAAAATAACACATTTTGGCCTGGGGACATAGCTCAGCAGTAGAGAGCTTAACCTCTCATGCTTAAGACTGGAGCTTGATCCCCAGCACCACAAGAAAACAAAATAAAAAGTGTTAACACCCATATAAAGGCAAAGATCAACTTTTCTTAAGATGGTCCAAGAAGACTTGAAAAAAGGGACCAACAAGCTGTGTTCCTAGACGTATATGTATGGATGTATGTTAAGTGCCGTCGAGTCGGTATCCCACTCATAGTGACCCTCATAGGGTTTTCAATGGCTGACTGTTTCAGGATTGCCTTGGGAGTGGATTGCCACGCCCTTCTCCCAGTTTTGCAGTGCTGGGAATTGAACTCCGGACCTCAGAGACTGCAGCACAGCACTCTACCCACTGAGCTAAATCCCAGCCCGTTCCTAGATGGGAAGACCCAATAATATTGTTTAAGAAAAACAATCTTTGAGGTCTACAATTAATGCATAAGTTTATGCAATCACAACAAAATATAACTAGAATTTTTAATAAAGGTAATTCTAAAATTCAAAGAGAAAATATATAAAATATTTAATAAGTAATTGGGAGAAATGGCAATCATCAGAACCCGTGTCACTGCATATGAAAACACCCTGTAAAGCTTCACTAATGAAAATAGCTTCATATTGGTGTTGAAGTGGACATAACTCAATCAAACAGAATCATTGCCCATAAATCAGCCTTATTCATATGTGGATATGATGAATAAAGAAATTTAAATCTAAGGGTAAAGGATAATGAATGCTACTGGGAAATTTACTAAGTGATATGGAAAAGTGAAACTAGACACCCCACCACAATCCATGCACAAAGACATAAACTAAAATTTCAAATGGAATAAGAGCTATGTATATAGCAAACAATAGAAAGTGAAGTCAGGTCCAATGACTTCAAGTTAGATAATGACTTATACAATTAATCAAAATGTGATATGTTAAGAAGTTGGCACATAATCATCTCTTAATAAATAAGGACCCTTTATTTTCTCTTTGCAATGCCCAGTGTGGAGTCATACTATCTATAGAAATTGTTGTTGTTAAGTACCATTGAGTTGGCTCCAACTCATAGTGACCCTACGTACAACAGAACAAAACACTTCCCAACACTGTGCCATCCCTAGTAATGTGTCAATGCTTCTCTGCTCTTCATAGGGTTTTCAATGGCTGATTGCTTCGGGATTGCTTCAGGAGTGGATTGCCACATCTTTTTCCCATTTTGGTGGAGCTGGGGATTGAACCCAGGGCCTCAGAGACTGCAGAGCAGCACTCTTATCAGCTGCACTAAACCCCAGCCCATCTATAGAAATACATTCAGAAAATTTGATACCCCTTGCTTATCACTTAAGTTATCCTTTGCTATATGTTGTCTCTAGTATCACCAAGTGCATCTCCTTAGAGTAGGTTCTCTAATATATTGTTTATCTTGCAAAGAATAACTGATCACTTACAGTCTCAGCATATCGTTCTCCTTTAGGACAAGATTTTTAGTATTTAATTTGTTTTTTTATGCGTGTCTCATGTAGCCTGAGGGCCCATAGCTAGCACAGAAATGAGTTGATCCATTTCAAAACAGCTTGAGTGCTTTTTGAGAAACAAATAAATGTTTGTTGCCATTGAAAAATAGTCTTAGGCTGCTCTTATACTACAATCTGAAAATATTCAGACAGATCTCAAAGCATCTTCATTCTTCAGAGTGAAGTAAAACGTACCATCTATTGGCTGAAAATAACCATAATAAAAGTAAAGCATCTATTTGGCTAAATCATACTGATTTGGAGACTAAAATGCCATGTATGGAATAACTCCAAGAAAGCAATTCCTTTTCCATAGGCTCACATGATTTCAGCATAGTTAAGTGGTGGTGTTTCACATATACCTTTGTGAATGATCAATTTTCAATGTAAAAAAGCTTCAACCAGCTAAGTCTTGAAATTTTTACAACTCAACTCTTATTATCAACTTCCAAAAAGTAGTATAGTCTTGTTACTGTATTAAAGTATACTTGAGTGTTTTGTATTTATTGATTAATTTAACAGATTTATTGAGGAGATAAAGGGAGGTCCCTTCTCTAGGTTTTAGTGCCTGGTGCTCTAAATCAGAATTTGTATAGAGATGCTGAAGTTATCAAAACCCCATATATTCTTCTGAACTGCACCCTCCATCACATAAACATGTATAACATCACATAAACGTTTTTGGTGTTGAATTTCTTAATCACTGTCTAGATGTTGCAAATAGCTGATAAAATGAATTAAATATAATGCATATTGATTATGAGGTAAAACTGGAAACTTTTTTTTTTCTGCAGTACCACAGCCTTGTGCTTGCATGTTTTGTAAGTGCTGTACCACTGAGCTGCACCCCCAGCCCTTTTTTTTACTATTTTTTTGAGACACAGTCTCGCTAAATTACACAGACTGCCTCCAGTCTCTAACTTGTGATCCTCCTACCTCTGCCTCCTGAGTTTCCGGGATTATAGGCAGGCACCACTGGGCCCAGCCAAAACCGGAAATCTTACAATAAATTCAATAAATTAATGAAAATGATAACAAACTATTCTAATTTATGGACAAAGCTATTGATAAATGAAGGTCTGGTAACATTCCAATTGATAACAAAAGAAGAAATAATTGACAAGAATCATACCCTAATAAGCATCTCAAAGAGACTTATTTCCGTATCAATGTATTAAGTGGGCACCTTGGGAAATTAAAGCTCTTAAATAATTTTTAACAACTCTTCCTATGAACATTTTGCAAAATTCAAACAGGTAGTAAATAGTAGCATATCCTGCCCACCTACATCTTTGTCAGAAAAATGACCTTAAAAGAGAATGAATGCTCATTTGATTCTTCATTCTAGCAATTATTGCATAAGAACAGTTTTAACATATATTCTGCAAACTGCAAAAATAGGTAGTTTTATAACTTTTGGTTACATTTTTCAAAATAAGGTTATCAAGCCTTTTGCTTACTCTGTATGTGACATTTTGCTACCTATTTTAATTAGATTCATGTTGTTGTTGTTGTTGTTGTTAGGTGCCGGATTCATGTTAAGTGACCTTTTTATAGGACAAATTATCCTCCAATAATGAGGCTTTGCTGCTCCATAAACCACTAACTAGCTCTGCACTTTGGAAGAATCTGCAAAGAACAAGTTGAATTAGATATGATCCCTATGATAAAGAAGTTAGCATAGGTTAGCTAGCATGATGAATACACTATTGTGAGGGGAAATCAAGAATTTTTCCCACAATTTCTTTTTGCTTATCCCAAGCAAGTTAGTAGTTCCAAGACGCTCACTGGGAAATCAGTAAGTATAATGACCGCAAATTGGAAGTGGAATTTTCAGCATCTTATTAGACAAATGCTGTTTATGTTTGCATTATCTAAAGATTCTTATTTGTTGTTCTTGCTATTTGATTAAAGAAAAATGTTTTATTTCTGAGATCATTTACAAATGATATAAACTTAAAGGTAAGTTGGCTTTTCTGAGAAAGTTTTAAAATGAGGTTTCAATGTAAAGAGCACACTTGAAAATTTTTTTTCCTCTGTTTCTTTGCAGAGTTCCTTTGTGGGAAGATACAGAGGACTTTGTTATAGTTAAAATAATACAGCTTTTTATCTGCAAATATAAAAATCATAGGAAAAATTCTGAATGCCTATAATGTAGATACATTGTTACTTATATACACAAATAGCTTAGCCAGGGAGTTTCACAAATGATAGTCCTCTATTAAAGGATTATCAGTGCCCTTTAAAATGTGTCACTAGCCAGAATCTTACTGTAACTGGTGGATATTTTATACTCCACAAAGACGCCCAGGCTGTTATGGTTTCCATATGAAATGTCCCCTAAAGACTCAAATGCTGAGAGTGTTGTTCCTCAGTGTTCATCAGTAGGATTTTGAGACCTTGACAGGTGATTGAAATATAAGGGCTGCAATTTCATCACTGGATTAATCCATTGATGCGTTTGTAGTTTAATGATCTATTCAGAGGTGGGGCCTAGTTGGAGAAAGAATGTCACTGGAGGTGTGACTGAAGGAGGTACTTTGTCTCAGGCCTTGCACTCTCTCTTTGCCTGTTGCCTGGCATTAGGGGCAGCCTCCTCCACCACCTTTTCTCACCACCATGATATTCCACATTACCTTAGGCCCAAAGCAATTGAGCCAGCCATCTATGGACTGAGACCTCTAAAACCATGAGCCAAAATAAGCCTTTCCTCCTTTGAGTTGATTTCTTTCTGGCATTTTATCACAGTGAGGGATAGCTGACACCTAACCTCAAGTTATTTTATTTATCATTATCATTTCTCTCCCTACTTTTACTCCTTTCTTTGTGTCTGTGAGAAGAGAGGTAGATAGTTATACAAGTGAAGACTATTCCTAATCTGTGTGTGTTATATGTGTAATTGATAAATAAGAAATTCTTCTTGCTGTCTCACTCAAAGAGTGACCTTCCATTTGATCTTCAAGAGGGATCTCACTTTGAGGACTAGACATGCTGAACTATCTTCTGGAAAAAACAGAAAGCTTGCTAAAGTTAGCAAAATCAGATAGATTACAACCCAGGAAGACTACAATTTTGAATAAAATGAAGAAAAATGTATTTAAAGAACAGAGAAGATTCTATTGATTAAATGCTCTCTTTCATGGCAAAACTATATATGAACACCTTTCAGTAGTAAGAAAGGATTCTGAGGAGGTTCAAAGAAAGGATAATTAATCCTTATGTTAACATGGTGATCCATTAGCTCCTAAGCTCATCTTCTCTTTCCCAGCAAGTCTTGATTTTTCAGTAAACACATGAATCCTCAGTTGTTCTGGACAGAAGACAACTTTCTCCACATCATTAGATTGGCCAAAATCTTTGTCTTTCTCCTTTTGCTTTATGCTCCTTCATATGCCCTAACCCTCAGTTGTCATAGCCTCATAGCAGCTTGTCCCAGATGGCAGCAAGGGGCAGAGAGGCAGAATTACTCAACTCTGAAGGGTTGTTTTATTTTTTAATGTATAGGTGAATGGATGGGTGACCATGTGTTTACTTGACTATTTTTGGTGCTTTGCTTTTGAAGTCAGATTATAGATAGCATAAAACAAAAAGCTAGGCAGCATTTGGCCTGTACACATCTGTTACTTATCACTGTTATAAAAAACAGAAACAATATGGCAACCAACAATTTTTATTGGTGATAGCACAAACTAAATTACTTCTCTGCTTAAAAACCTCCAGTTTCACTGGATGTGGTGACATATGTCTATAATCTAAGCACTCTGGAGACTGAGGAAGGATGATTGCAAGTTCAAAGCCAGCTTGGGCTGCATAGTGACATCTCAAAAATATAAATAAATAAAAAATTTTGAAGCCTCTACTTTCCATCTCACAACACATGACACAATAATACAATACTACAATAAGTTTTCTCTCTCTTTCTCTCTTTCTGAGTGTGTGTGTGTGTGTGTGTGTGTGTGTGTGTGTGTGTGAGAGAGAGAGAGAGAGAGAGAGAGAGAGAGAGAAGCATTCTGATATTTTATCACAGTGATAGACAGTCTTCTCAGGCTGGCCTCAAACTCATCATCCTCCTGTCTCAGCCTCCCAAGTGCCAAGATTATAGTACCACACCCAGCTACAACAAATTCTATTATCTATAAGGCCCTGAAAGATCTCACTCCTACCCAATATTCCAACTCTACCTCCTGTCACTTTTCTTTCTTTTTCTTGATAACCTAGCCAGAAATATTAGTGTTCCTGCTCTTTCCTAAACATGCTGGTACACTCTTATGTCAGGACCTTTGCATTTATTTTTCCCTTTGCTTGGATTTTCCTGCCTCTCTAGATATACATGAGGCTCTGTCCCTCATTTACTCAGGTCTGTGTTCAAACATCATCTCACAAACAGACTTTCTCTAACCACTCTTTCTAACCTAGTTCCCCTTTCCTACCCCCAGCTTTATTTTTTATAGCACTTATCATCTTTTATTGTACTAGATATTTGTTTATCATCTGTCTCTCCAAATAAGAATATAACATTCCTGAACTTGGATTTTGTCTATGAATGACCCACATTTCTAGTGTCTAGAACAGTGTTAGATACAAAGTAATTACTCAAATAGCAGATGCTGTGAGCACTTTTCTCAGATCCTTTGAATTGTACCATTTGTGTGTGTTCTGGCAAACTTCAAGGAGTTAGTATCTGCCTCTCCAAGCTTCATGATGCTTTCTAGAAACTGCAAAAGGCCAGTTTGCCCATATGAAGTAATCAGTTTTCCATTTTTATAACAAAATATCTGAGGCTAGGTAACTTAAAGAGAGAAAAGGTTAATTTAGGTCACAGTTTTGAAGACTTAAAGTCCAAGTAGCATAATGCTAGCTCCACTGATCCTGGGCCCCCTTGGCTAAGTCACTTCATGGCAGATAGTATCACCGTGGTGGGAATGGGTGTGATCGCTATCACATGGCCAGATAGGAAACCCAGAGAGGCTAGGAGGGGCCAGGCTGGTCAAAGGGCATGTACTCAATGACCTAAAATCCTCCCACTTGGCTCCATCTCTTAAAATTCTACTACTCAACATCATCTCACCAAGAACCAAGCTTCCACTAAATGAACCCTTGAGGAATAGACCATACATTGTATGCATACATTGTATGCATCAGGCTTGAGGCCACAAAGCAGCCCTCAGTCAACAATTTCCATCATTTGATGCTTAAGTTCTATAGCTCTAATGTCCTTCTGAAACTGAGGTTGTTATTGTTGTTAGGTGCCCTTGAGTTAGGTCTAACTCATAGTGACCCTATGTACAACAGAACAAAACACTCCCTGACACTGTGCCATGCCCAGCACTATGCTGGTGTTTCTCTGCTTTTCATAGGGTTTCAATGGCTGATTATTTTGGGGATTGTTTTAAGAGTGGGCTGCCAGATCCTTCTCACACTTTTGTGGTGCTAAGGATCGAACCCAGGGCTTCAGAATGCTCAGAGAAGGCACTCTACCAACTGAGCTAAATCCTAGCCTGAGACTGAGATCAGTCAATAGCACACTGTTTATTGTCTGCCTTTTCTCCTTTGTATCATTTCCTCTACTAGCTTGTGCCTCTTTTTTTTTTTATTGATGATTTTATTTAATGTACATCTTAATGTGATTCATTTTGACATGCTTTTCATTGTGACATTTCCATATATGCATTTTGATAAACATTATTCATATAGGTTACTACTTACCCTCCCCTATGCTTCCCCCCCTCCCAACCTTCCCATCTAAGTTTCCCATCTAAGTCTTCTCTATCTTTTACTTAGTAGTATTTTTCTATATGTCCTTGGTTTCCAGTTCTGTTTAAGATAGAAACTTTTCCTGTAGTGGTCTTTG